>JAJLXO010000174.1:0-74922 GCA_030571375.1 Botryozyma mucatilis | reverse complement strand
AAAGTTTAAAAACGAACATAGTATCTAATACTTTAGAAGTAGATTACAATGTAAACATGTTATCGAAATTATTAGAAGAAAAATATATTAGTCATGATATTACGGTGAACTGTTTTACAAAAATGGGTAAACAACTTATAATACTTTGTAACATCTTATACAGAGAAAATAGCTTAGTCTTAGAATTAGCAATTTGTGATGGTGGAACATTTAAAGTAAAAATGCTAAAAATCAATAACGTAAGTAATTCATCTAATGACTTAAAAGAATCGATTTCAACTGTTATTGATCTTACACATGATCTTGGAATTTTAATCATATACATACTGCAAAAGACTGGATTACTACAAAAGGATGATTCAGATATGTATTAAATATCTATTTTTTACGCAATTTTATAAAACATTTAAAAAAAAAAAAAAAAAAAAAATCAAATTTTTCCATATGTAATTGTAAAATGGAACAAAAACTACATATATTATCTTTATGTAATAATAAACCACTCAATATAGTTTTATTTTATTATAAAAATACTCCAAACACAATACAACTCATAATAGTAAATATTAAAAAAAAAAAAAAAACATTTTTTTACGAGTCTTTACGTGCCCAATTATTATTATTGCATCACACCTTTTTTTTAATTTTTATTTTTACTTTTTAATTTTCCACTTCGTTGCCACCGAAATTAAAAAAAAAAAAAATTAAGAAAATTATTCCCTAGCAACATAAATAATAAAAACGCTATTTCGTCGTGCTAGTTATTTTTTTGTTTCTAGGCTCCGAGAATTAATTAAAATAGATACTCAACTCTAATAAAAAACCTCACACAGTTCAGTAAAGTAATAATAACAAATAATAAATAAATATAAACAATAGTAAGCAATAACAAAAATAATAAATAATAAATAATAACGTTAATAAAAACAATAACGTCAATAACGTCAATAATATTTATTAAAAACTATATAATAGACCACTAATACGTTTCATATTCTGAAGAGCTATTTCGTCACTCTATATTAATTAGTATTATTGTTTCTAATAAATAATAATACTTTACATATTTATTGCTTCTTCTATTTATTAAATAAATTTTTTTAGCATTAGTTGAAATTTTCATCTATATAATAACAAATTTGAACTTATAATAAAGTATCAAACAATTATAAACTATTAAATCCGGTATTTCCGAAGGGGTCTCAAGATAAAAAAAAAAAAAAATTAAAAATTAAAAATTAAAAAAAATAATATTTCAAGTAATTGGGACATTTATTTTTAAATTTCTAAACATTTTGGTATTTAACAACTTTGGAATACGTTTTTTAACTTGTGTGAATATTTTTTTTTATCAAAAAAAAAAAGTGAAAATTTAAATTCATCTCAACTATAATGGTAAAATTTTATTCGTGCAAAGATAAATTCGATAACGATTTCGCTACAGTCTCTTTAGCCTTTTTTTTAAGATATCCTAATCCATATTCAAAACATGTTATAGCATCTGATACAATTTCAAGACATGTGGATAGTGAAGGAAGACTTCATTCATCAAAATTAATTTTAAAACAAGGCAAATTACCAAAATGGAGTAGGGCATTTTTAGGTAAAATTGATGTATCATTTGTTTTAGAAAGAAGTATAGTCGACCCAAAGAAAAAAATTATGTTTACAACTTCACAAAATGTTGATCATACAAAAATAATGAAAGTTATGGAAACTGTAACATATAAAGAAAATGGTAAAAGCACTGATGTGCAAACAGAAGTTAGCATATCATCTCAATTCGGTTTCGTAAAGAACAGGATAGAAGCCTGGGGTCAGATGCGTTTTGGAGAAAACTTATCCAGATCACGACAAGGAATGAGATTTGTTATTGAGAAATTAAAAGAATCTGGCTATAGATTTAACAAGTTACAATTGGCTTTACAATCTGCAACACAGCAACACTCCTTTATAACAGTCCCATCCTCCTCTAGTATAAGCAATTCAAAGGATTATTATATTCCACAATCTAATGACATTTTTGATAATTGACAAACTCAAGCATGGTTTTTTTCCCCGTATTTTTCTAGCAATTTTCATTTTTTTTGCAAATGTTTATTGAATTTTTCAGTTTGTAACCTTCGTATGTATATATAATTTTAATGTTTCTTTTATTTAATTCACTCCTAATAATAAAATACATCAAATACACCCACGACTTAAAAAAAACAACTTCATATATTATGAAGAGGATGTATGTACGTTCTTACAAAGTTTATTATAAATAAATATATATATTTAATATATAAATAGCTATAAAAATAAATTTTTAAAATTTTTAGATCATCAAGGTTGCAAAACTATTATAACAAAATTAAAAAATAAAATTAAAAACTAAAGCGTTACACAAAACATGAAAAAATAAAATTACCCATTTTAAATGTTTTCTTTTAAAACTTCACCATAACTTTTAAATTTATTTCTTACCAGCTTTTTGAGCAGATTTGGTGACCTTTCCACCAGCCTTGTCAGTCTTGACAACAGATTTAATGACACCGACAGCAACTGTTTGTCTCATATCACGGACAGCGAAACGTCCAAGAGGAGGATATTCAGTGAAAGCTTCAACACACATTGGTTTAGTAGGAATCATCTTAACAATAGCAGCATCACCAGATTTGATGAATTTTGGATTGTCTTCCATTTTCTTACCAGAACGACGATCAATCTTTTCAAGGAGAGTATCGAAACGGCAAGCAATATGAGCAGTGTGACAATCAAGAACTGGAGAGTAACCAGCACCAATTTGACCAGGATGATTCATAACAATAACTTGAGCAGTGAAAGATTCACATCCTTTTGGAGGATCGTTCTTAGAGTCACCAGCAACATTACCACGACGAATTTCCTTAACAGAAACGTTCTTGACGTTGAAACCAACATTGTCACCTGGAAGACCTTCAGCAAGTTGTTCGTGATGCATTTCAACGGATTTAACTTCAGTAGTAACACCAACTGGGGCAAATGTTACAATCATACCAGCTTTAATAGCACCAGTTTCAACACGACCGACAGGTACCGTTCCGATACCACCAATCTTGTAAACATCTTGAAGAGGAAGACGGAGTGGCTTGTCAACAGGACGAGAAGGTGGTTCAATGGAGTCAATAGCTTCCAAAAGAGTCTTACCCTTGACAACACCAGATTTGGTTTCCTTTTGCCATCCCTTATACCAAGGACAGTTAGTAGAAGCTTCAATCATGTTATCACCATTCCATCCAGAAATTGGAACGAAAGGAACAGTCTTTGGATTGAAACCAACTTTCTTGATAAAGTTAGAAGTTTCCTTAACGATTTCCTCGTAACGAGCTTCAGACCATTTGGTAGAGTCCATCTTGTTGATAGCAACAATGAGTTGTTTGACACCAAGAGTGTAAGCAAGGAGAGCGTGTTCACGAGTTTGACCATCTTTGGAGATACCAGCTTCAAATTCACCAGTACCGGCAGCAATAATAAGAATGGCGCAATCGGCTTGGGAAGTACCAGTAATCATGTTCTTGATAAAATCACGATGGCCAGGAGCATCAATAACGGTAACCATATATTTAGGAGTTTCGAATTTCCATAAAGCGATATCAATAGTGATACCACGTTCACGTTCAGCTTTGAGCTTGTCAAGTACCCAAGCGTATTTGAAAGAACCTTTACCTAATTCAGCAGCTTCCTTCTCGAATTTTTCAATGGTACGTTTGTCAATACCACCGCATTTGTAGATCAAGTGACCTGTAGTAGTGGACTTGCCGGAATCGACGTGACCGATAACGACAAGGTTGATATGAAGTTTCTCTTTTCCCTAATGAATTAGTATGATAAAATAAAAATTAAAAATTAACAGTCAATTAATACATGATTAAATTCATGAGAAAAATGTCATTAATCAAAATAATTAATTGTATATTTAAATATAATATCATTTAAAGTAATAACTAAATAAAAAAAACAATAAAAAAAAAGCAAGATAAAAATAACAAAAATAACATACCATTTTGATTGGGTGTTAAATAAATAATAAGTTAAAATAAAAAGGTAATACAATTAAATAATTATATTAAGAATACTCAGATCGAAATGCTACGTGATTTCGGGTGTGAGTGGACAAAGAGCAGAAAAAAAAGAAAAAAAGAAAAAAAAAAAAAAAAAAGGAAAAGAAAATTTTAAAAATTCAGAGCGATGGCCGGGCTTTATATACACTAGATTAAGGAAAAAATTTTATTACTGTGAAAAAATTTTACTTTTTTTTCTTTTTTTCGCTCTTAAGATAGGAAAAAAACACCACATTGTTATGAAAAAATAAAAATTTTTACACCGGGTAATATCATCGTCATGGATATTTTATTTTTTCAACCAATAAAAAGTGACATACAGTTATTGATTAGGGTGTTATTTACCCTGCTCATATGGAAGAAAATGGAAGAATACCTAATAGGGCAATTAAGGAGAGGGTGTGAAAATTTTTTCAAACCGTATTTCAGTGGCAAATAAGTAGGAAAAAATAAAAAATTAAATTAATTAATTAATTAATTAATTAAAAATAAAAATAAAAATTTAAAATTAATTAAAAAAAATAAAAAAAAAAGCCCACATTTAATTTGACTACGCTACTATTTATTTTTCTACTAATTTTTTTACAATAGGTAAAATTATATGTAATATAACTCAATTAATAACATATTTTAAAATATATTTTGCAGTACCAATATTTTACTATAGAATATGTACTGTGTATTTATTATGTGGAATTGATTTGCATGGTAGTCATAGTAATAACGTTTTAGTATTGATTTGTTTACATTTGGTTGTTATGGGTAGTTTTATATTGGACAAATGAGAGTGCTTGTTTATTTTATTATTGTTTATTTATTATTTATTATGGGTTGTTTATTGTTTATTTGTTTATTGTTTATTGTTTATTGTTAGTTGTTTTGTTGTTAAATAAAATTTACGATAGTATAAGTCAGGAACTTTGTTTAGTTATTACTACAGCATGTAGGGTTTAGTAAACCATTGTATTAAATTCGTATAAGTAGCAATTATAGTTTTTTTTTTAACGAATTATAGTATAGTTATTACGTATTTAGATTAATTTAGTAATTGTATATTTATAGTAACTTGTAGAGGTTTATTATAGAACAAAATAGATTATAATTTAAATAGATAATATAAATAATTAGTAAATAATTACAAACAGTAAACAAACAATAATAAAACAACTCATCAGTTTGCGCAATAATTATTATGGACGATGTTTAGTTGTAAGTCTACTTTTTTAATTGTGTTTTTATGTAATCCCATAAATCTTAATGTGCCTTGTGAACAGTTGGTGGTTATTTGTGTTTACGTTATGCTTTTCCGGGTAGTCCATTGGAGGTTACAACCTCAAGAAGACAAAGTATTATATATAATCAGGTATTAGAGCATAACTGTACACAACAGTGTACATTTATGTTTTCTCGATTTGTATTATAGTCATCTCACAAGGTTCTCCTAGATGTAAGTGCCCAGAGGTTATTCTACATCTAATTAATATTTTGCAATTAATGCATGTGTATATATATACTATCTACTATTCTTGAGTTTTATTCTTGAGATTTATTCTTAAGTTTCACTCTTAAGTTTCACTCTTAAGTTTTATTAGTTTTCTAACTTTTATTAAGTTTGTAAAATTTTATAAGTATTATTAAATTTTTTAAGTTTTATTAAATTATAGTTTTAAATCATGCTTAAATCACTTCTCAATTCATATTCTTAAATCATACTATTAAATCATACTCTTGCAATTGGACAGTATACTGTGTGTATTATATACTATCTACAGCAATTTACAACAATTCACATAATTTACATGCAATTGTTAAGATTTTACTATTTACTACTTTAACCATACCCTACTTAAACAGTCTCACTCAACTCAAGTTACCACTCATTTTAAAACTCATCCTAGAATGATACTTTGCTGAGCACCGATTCCTCTATCAAAAAACAATCAGTCTTTTAAATTCATCACCATAGTTACAGCTCAAGCTCATTTTCTTATTTTCTATATTATTCCATCATACTACATAATATAAAATGATTACCTAATAATTAATTTTTCCTTATATAATATTACATAATTTCTCCACTAAATGGGTCAACTAGCAACTTAAAAATCGTTCCGATAATGAAAATTACTATGTGATTACAATTGAAAAACAATTCTGGATCTTTTTTTCATATTGTTATTTGAAATAATTTGCCACTTGATTTTTTAACCCTGTAATAAATTATTTATATTTAATCAGAAATTCTGTTTATTTTTTTTTTTTTTTTTTTTTTTTTAAATTTTTTTTTTTTTTTTTTTTTTTTTTTTTTTTTTTAAATATTTATTTATTATATTATTTTATCTAATAAAAATTTTATAATTTTATAACTAAATTATATACAACTTATTATAAATAATTATTTAAAATGGTTAAAGCAGGTATGTTTTTTTTTTCTTTTTTTTTTTCATTATTATATATAATTAAGTACATAAGATTTTATATTTCTTTTTTTGTTAGTCAATTTGTTTTTTATTTATTTAATTTTTACTAACGGGTTACGTAAGTTGCTGTTATTCGCGGAGATTCAAATGTTAAGGGTGTTGTAACATTCGAACAAGAAAAAGAGTCAGATCCAACTAAAATTTCTTGGGATATTTCAGGTAATGATCCAAATGCTAAACGTGGTTTCCATGTACATGAATTTGGTGACAATACAAATGGATGTACTTCAGCTGGTTCACATTTTAATCCTTTTAAAAAGACACATGGTGCTCCCACTGATGAAAATCGTCATGTAGGTGATTTGGGTAATATTGAAACTGATACTTCAGGTGTTGCTAAAGGTTCAAAAACTGATCATCTTGTAAAACTCATCGGTCCTCTTTCTGTACTTGGTCGTACTGTAGTAGTTCATGCTGGAACTGATGATCTCGGAAAAGGTGGTGATGAAGGTTCTTTAACTACTGGTAATGCTGGTGCAAGACCTGCTTGTGGAGTTATTGGTATTTCCAAATAATTTTGTACTTTTTTGTTTATGTATTATTATGTACTTATGTACTTAATTTATATTTTGAATTTATTGTAATTTTTTTCTTAATATACTGTAGTATTTATAATTATCATGTAATATTTATAATTACAATTTATATTGAAATTATATGTATATTGATAATTATAATATTTACAATTAAAATATTTGTAATAAAAAAAAAAAAAAAAAAAAAAATTATAATATATATTAGTTGTCCAACATAAGTTATTGACATTTGAATCTTTTTCATTCACTCTCGCTCTCGTTTTCAATATCTTCACTTTCATTTCCATTCTGGTTCTCATCCCCACTTTCCTCGTCATCAGAAGATGAAGGCGACCCTCCGTCAGAACTTGCAGACTCAAAATTCTTGTCATTGACGTCATCTCCATCATCATTGTTCAATTGGTCATTTGTATCACCACTACTTCCTCCAATATTAGTTATATTAAAGTTAACTCCACCTTCGACATCATCATTTGGATGTAATCTATTATACTCCTCTTCCGCTTCTAATAATGCATTGCCTTCATTATTTCCTTCAGTTGAACAACCCTGCGTTTGTCCCTTTTGGTTTTGAGGAATTGCCTTATTTTCCTCTGCAAGACTGTTATTATGCAATCCATAATTGCTCATATATTCATCTAATCTTGTATATATATTTTGATTTAACATTGAGAACTCAATTACTGGTGCTATTTCGTTGGATTCTGCTGACCCTTCGTATTTTATAGTTGGAACACCAGTTATCACAAGATTAAATGTGCTTCGTGTAATACACGTATAGGTAATTGAAGATATTTGTCTATGAGGTAAAAGAAAGAGTGGTTTTTTAAACCCAAATATAATATGTTCTTCCATTAGAAATAAATATCCATCTTTGGATCCTTTGTATGCTGTTACATAAAATTCTGGTATCGGAATATCTGATATTGTATTTAATATCTTTTTTTTTCCTATTTCTAATAATACATGTTTCATATCAGTTGTATAAGAAGTAAAAATTTTTATTCCTTCCTCTTGTTCATTTTCTGAAGATTCTTTTATTGATCCTTTCGGTTCTGCATCTGGGATTATAAATAATAGAGCATTATCACCACTGGGATTGAACCCTTCTGAATTTTTTAAAAAAATTGCAAAATGATGCATTCTAAACGGCAAATTATTAGTTTTTTTATACCCAAAAAAAAAAAAAAAAAAAAAAAAAAAGAAAAACTCTATGTATTTTCAATTAAAAATAATAATAAAAAAACTCACTTAGTTGGTCGATCTGGTGCAGGAAGTAAAGCAATAAAAATAATATCATGATATTTAATTATCACATCAGGTTTGCTTGGTTGTTTGTTATTGTTTGATCTTCCTAATATATGATTTTTAGTAAATTTTAATTTTAACTTTTTCCTAATGGGAATAGTTGTAGATATATTATCAAACTGTATATTTTCAGGACTATTTTCATTTAAGTCATCTAATTCATTTATTTCGTTTTCTTCTATTTTGGCTCTTTTTCTATCAGGTTCATTCTCGTTTTTCTCCTTGATAGATATTATATACTTTGAGATTTCTTCAATGACATTTGTTACTTCTGGATTTGAATCTACAAAATAGTTAGCTTGTGTAATAAACAATAACAGACAGCAATAAGGCCAATCACCAACCAATTACTGATATTATTTTGTTAAAAATATCAGGCTTATCTAGAAACGCTTGCTTTATTATCTCTATATTTTTATTTTCCATTTTACACTATAACTCATTTCACCTTATCAGTTTATTGATTGTTTTGATCTTAAAGGTAGTGATATTTTAATTTTTAATAATATAGTAAGGGTTATTGTTCCAAACCCTAACTTTCTTTACTATATATAGTAATTATCATTTAAATAGGCAGTATAACAACAATGTAATTCTTAAATCTATACATTTTTATTTTAAATTAGAATTTTCATTATTTTTAAAAAAAAACTGTACTTCAGTCTATTTTTATAATATTAAATGTAAGAAAAAAAATAAAAAATTTTACATTACGAATTATATTATTTATAATAAAATGAATACGTAATTCGTTAATTTATTTTTAATAATGGCCAAAAAAAAAAAAAAAGTTCTTTTATCTTACATAGAAAACCGTTATATTAATTGTTCAGTTATCTCAAATAATTATTGTCTTTTTGCAGGATCAATATATATTTTTTATTTCATACACTTTTATTGGTTATTAGTGCTAATATATACACATATTTATTATAATACAATTAGAGTATAATTTATCTGTTTTCCTACTAATGTTTGATTGTATTATTTTACTTTTTTATTAGTTTTTTTTTCTGTTTTCATATCCTTTCATACCTATATTGTTCGCCCATCTTATATTTTGTATGGTTGTAATCTACAAATTAATGTAGTAACCCTAAATGAGGGTTAAAGATATGTTTATATGATAATATTAAATTACATCTAATTATTTAAAATGAAATTATACGCTCCATAAAACTATCTGCTTATATGTATCTAATACTAAATCTATAGAAATACATATTATATATTCAATGCAGTAGAACCTCTAGAGGCAATAATTCTGCCTTTTATTTTATTATAAGGCACTTCGCAACAAACCTATGCTCACTATCGGTTGCTGAGGAGACCTCTTTTTATTTGTCATTTATTCTGAACGTATTTCTGTGTTTTTTTGCTTCTTCATTTGCTTCTTCATTTTTGACTACTTTTTGTTATTAAATATACATTCTTAATAAATAATACTATTTAAATTGTTAAAGACTTTTTAAATTTAGTAAAAAGACAAAAAAAATTTTTCAAAAGTTTAGATTTTTTGCTATAATTACATGTTTTATTTTTCGCTCAGATTGAATTCTTTTTAAGTAACAGAAATTTTTTTACAAATTTAGTTTTCTAAATAAATAATAAGATTTGACAACCTTTTTTTATAAAAAGAGTCAAAATCAAACAAAGAAAAACCTTAAGTAAATTATTTAAGATGAATGTATAATTTCTATATAAGTAAAAAACCGATATACAGAATAAAAGCTAACATGAAAAAGAGTTACTAGCTCTTTGAAAGTAATTACGTAGGAAAACATAAACGCATGTATTATTTAAAATGGAGGAGTAAAAACGAAAACCATTCAGATACAAATAGTAATTAGTAAATAAGAAAAAGTAATTAATAAATAATCAGCAAACTGAAAATTGAAATTAATTAGTATAAGTAAATAAAAAAAAATTAACAAATAGAATATAAATAAATATCAAAAAACAAGTAATAAATAATAACCGTAAAATACTAAATAGGAAATAGTCAAATATTAACAGAAACCCATCGGGTGTCGGATAATGTAGCAACCGAAGTTACCCGGAAAAATAAATTTTTAAAGAGTTTATACATTTTTTATATAGAAGTCTAAATAAGAATTTCATAAATTGTATAGAAAAAAAATAGCGTTTTTGTACATAACGAAAATTAAAAATTAACGAAAAATTTAACTTTAAATAATAAAAGAAAAAAAATTATACTTAAAATGTTTGCTCGTACTAGTCGTCAAGCTTCAAGAGCTGCTGCTCGTGCAGTTTCCAAGCGTTCAATTTCCCGTCTTGTTAATAACAAAAAGTCTATTGTTGGCTCAGTTTTAACTAGAAATACAGTTACCAAGAATTTTAGCCGTGGTATCAAGACCATTGAATTTTCACCAGGTATTCCAGAAACTGTCTATGAACGCGCTGATTGGCCACGTGAAAAGTTACTTGATTATTTTAAAAATGATACATTTGCTCTTATTGGATATGGATCTCAAGGTTATGGACAAGGTCTTAATCTTAGAGATAACGGTTTAAATGTTATCATTGGTGTTCGCAAAAATGGTGCATCATGGAAAGCAGCAATCGAAGATGGTTGGGTTCCAGGTGAAACTCTTTTTGATGTTGAGGAAGCAGTTAAAAAAGGTACATATGTTATGAATCTTCTTTCTGATGCTGCTCAAAGTGAAACTTGGCCAAAGATCAAACCTTTATTAACTGAAGGTAAAACACTTTATTTTTCACATGGATTTTCACCTGTTTTCAAAGATCTTACTCATGTTGATCTTCCTTCAAATATTGATGTTATTCTTGTAGCACCAAAGGGATCTGGACGTACCGTACGTTCACTCTTCAAGGAAGGTAGAGGTATTAATTCATCTTATGCTGTAATTCAAGATGTTACTGGAAAAGCTGAAGAAAAGGCAGTTGGTTTAGGTGTTGCAATTGGTTCTGGTTATTTATATCAAACTACTGCTCAAAGAGAAGTTATTTCTGATTTATATGGTGAACGTGGTTGTCTTATGGGTGGAATTCATGGTATGTTCCTTGCTCAATATGAAGTTTTACGTGAAAACGGACATTCTCCTTCAGAGGCATTCAATGAAACCGTAGAAGAAGCTACCCAATCTTTATATCCTCTTATTGGTAAGAATGGTATGGACTATATGTATGATGCCTGCTCAACCACTGCTCGTAGAGGTGCTTTAGATTGGTCACCAAAATTTAAAGATGCTCTTAAGCCTGTTTTCAAAGATCTTTATGATTCAGTAAAGACTGGAAAGGAAACAAAGAGATCTTTGGAATTTAACTCACAACCAAATTATAGAGAATTGTTTGAAAAGGAAATCCAAGCTATTCGCGATCTTGAAATTTGGAAAGTTGGTAAGGAAGTACGTAAACTCCGTCCTGAAAACCAAGATTAAATTTAATTATTAATTAAATTTAATTTGAATTTATTTAAAATGCGTCTTTGTATATAAATGTGTATAAGTGTGTATATATAAATATATATACGTTCATGTAATAGATTTATTATACATTATTCTATACATATGTATACATTTATATACATTTGCGTATTATTCATATTTATTATTTATTTACTCTATGTTATTTATTCATTTGTTTATAGTAAAAAGATATTTATTTACAGTATGTTACTTATTTTTCATTACGTTATCAAATTGAATATTATTCTTCCTCCCACCCTTCATAGTAAGTTTCACTGATCGATTAAACGATTCTTGATTTGACATAAACTCTACTGCCGCATCTATAAGTTAGTAACTAGTAACGATAGATTAGACAGTATTTTATAATTGATAGATAGTCTATGCATCAAGCTTAGACCAATGGCAAGAAGGCGAACAAGTAAAAATATATACCAAATGTATACATATACATATATGCATATACATATATGCATATACATATGTTAAATGTAAACATATATATATCCACAAAAAAGAAAAAAAAAATATAAATCGTTATATAAATTTAAATGCCTTAATTAACCACAAACACTAACCTTTGTTTAAGGGATCTGTTGGATTTGGTTCTAAAAAGAGGAATTGTAGTCCTACAAGAACCGAAGTGCTTTTTATTAGTATATCGTAATATTAGATATAGATAAACAAATAAATACATATATATAATAATACATACAGATTTAAAACTGGTTTCCAATCCTCTCTTAAAATATTTAAACAAACGTTCCCCTCTAAATCTATATTAGGATGATATATCTTGAATCTATTAGTGCTAAAATAATAATATTTAGAAAAAAATAAATACCAACCTTTTGCAAGCATTTTACCTAATACATTTAAAAATAAAAAAAATTCGTTAGTTGAAAATGCATAAAAATGTGTTAAAGTGTATGCATGGCATAAATATAAAAGCAAAAGCAAAAAATTGTAACAAACCTTTGGTGGCTCATGAGGAAAATTTTCATTAACATTAAAGGAAAATTTAAACTCCCCATTTTTATAATAACCTTCGTCTGGGGTAATTGTTGCTAAGAAATGTAGTGTATCATCTGGATTTGGAAAATATGTTTTTATTGTTTTAGGGAGTTCCAACTCAGTCAAGTCTGAGAGTTAGTTTCATATAATATTCTAATATTTTATATTATATTATAAAGAAAAACACAAAACATATTGGACACACCTTTTTGAACACGTAATTGAGCTGGTGAAATCTTTTTGCCAGATGAACTTGCAGAATTGGCAGCTTCTTGCTGTTGTTTCTGTTTCTCTGCTAAAAGTTTAAGCATATTTATTTATTACTTATTATTTATTACTTATTATTTATATTCATTTATCTATTTATTACAAATTACAGAATTTACGCGTACATATACAATTTGTCTCTACTCTAATCTGTTGTATGTTTGTTTGTAAAGAAGTACTTCATGAAGACACGATTACGTAATAATAAAATGGATGAAACACATAAATACATAAAATGCAATAATATAAATAAAACTGTGAAAATAAAAATAAATATTTTACAAGGTATTACTAAGTAATATTTTGTAAAATAGACTATCACAGCAAATCACGTCTTCTAGACAATTTATTTATAAATAAATAAACATTTCTATAACAACAAGTACACATCATAAATGACAACCAACAGGATACTAGTTTATTGAGAAGCGGAATTAAAAAAAAAAAAAAAAAAATTACAAGGGTATTAAAATGAATTACAAGGGTATTAAAATAATAAAAATAATAGCAATAATAATAAATCAATGTAAAACGAAATAATTAAAAGATTTCAAGGAAATCTCCTTTTCTCCGAATGAGTTATAAATCTTATAAGATTTTCTTTTAAGTACCAAGGAAATAAATTTTTTAAAAAATTTATTAACCAGGAGTGTATGATATAATATAAAGTAATATAAAACAGTATAATTAAATATTAAACATTCGGTCTACAGGAAGAAGTATAAAATTTATTTCTCGGAGTACTTTATGTATTTCATAAATCACTTACTTATTATTATTATTAATAACAATATCCATATATAGTGACTAATGCAAATGGCGGGGAAACCCTTTTCTTTATATAAAATCATGTCGCTATGGTTAAAAATGAATATAAATTAAAACAAAAACAGTAATAACAACAAAAAAATTTTTATTATATTATTTATGTACGCTAGTAACAAGCCAGTAGAAACCCATAGAAAGCAATGAGGGGGAAAATGTGATTAATAATAAAATGGGAGAAACATATAATATGAAATAAGTAATAATAATATAATTTTTCATAACAACCAGTATTTACATTACTAAATAAATACGAACTTGGAAATAATTACGATCGATGAGCTCAGAATGATTATGTAATATTATTAAATTTTGTTTTTATTTTTATTATTTTTTTCCCTTTTATTTTTTTAATTAAATTTTGTTTACTTTTTCTTTTGTTTGTTTATTTTCCCATTTTCTTGCATATATAAACAACAATATCCCCAACGTTTTGCATTTAAATTTACTAAAGTTTTCTACTATATAATAATTAATAGTTATTAATTAATTAATAAATAATATATTTTAATAATATTCAAATACCATATAATATAATATACATTTAGTATAATATATAATTTATAACATAATATACATTTAGTATAATATATAATTTATAACATAATAATATAATCTCTCGCGATAGATAAAAGTATTCGAAATGGCTAGTGACGAACTCGATAAGGCTGAAAATGGTCAATCAGATAACTATACAGATGAACACCCATATCCTCATTTACATGATGATGATTTAAGATCAACAAGTCCAGGAAATGGAAATAATAATAATGAGAATAATGATGAAATTCCTATTAAAAGAACTCTTACATCTATTACACGTTCAACAACTGATTCAGATGTTATTTATATTGGTCATCTTCCAGTAAAAAAATCTGAATTATTTGAAGCTTTCGGTGGTACTTTACAACCTGGTCTTCAACCAATTCCAACACACAGATTTGCTAATCCAGCTCCACTTGGTTTATCTGCATTTGCCTTAACTACTTTTGTTCTTTCACTATTTAATGCTGGTGCACGTAATTCATCAAATTCAAAAGTTGTTTTAGGTTTAGCTTATTTCTATGGTGGCGTAATTCAACTTTGCGCTGGTATGTGGGAAATGGCTGTCGAAAACACTTTTGGTGCCACTGCACTTTCCTCTTATGGTGGTTTTTGGCTTGCTTATGCTGCTATACAGACTGATGCTTTTGGAATCGTTTCTTCCTACACTCAAGGTAATAACGAATTAAATAAAGCTCTTGGTTTCTTCTTATTCGGCTGGTTTATTTTCACTTTTATTCTTATGATATGTACTGTTAAATCTACTCTTGCATTCTTTTCTTTGTTCTTATTCCTTGATGTTACTTTCCTTTTACTCGCAATTTCGCATATGTTCCCTGATGCACAAGAAAGACCACACCATCATTGTACTAAGGCTGCTGGCTATTTCGGAATTTTTACTGCATTTATTGCATGGTATAATGCTTATGCTGGTATTGCTACTAAGGAGAATACTTTCGTACCAGTTAAACCAATTTCATTACCATGGTCGGAAGCTTCTTCCGTTAGAAAATATCATCGTAAGAACCGATGAATTATTTAGAAAATAATGAATAAATTAATAAATAAAAAATTTTTATTTATTTATTTATTTTTTTTTTATATTGTTTCTTAAGTTTTCTAAATTTCATTAAAATTTTATTTTCCTTTAATTATATTGTTATTTTATTTTATCAAGTTAATATTCATAATTAGTGTTTTTATTTTTTCTACTTGCTTTTGAAGTATTTTTAGTTTGCATTGTAGAAGAAATTCTATGTTTTAATAATTAGTTTCCTTAATGGTAATTTGTTTTATATTTAATAAATAATTAATGAATAATATGTAAATAGTAATAAATAAGATTTATAAATAATACTAAGAATAAAAAAAATAAATAGTGACAGTAGTAAATAAAATTTTTGCACATATATTTATTAATATACTTATATATTAGTTAGTATAAATTTCTCTATCATACATATTTCATTATTTGCTTGTTTGTTTGTATGTATTTTTTTTTTTTTTTTTCCTGGTAGCCACGTGTTGTCAGTAGGATTTAAGCAACAGGTGAATAAAAACAGACAATAGTTTTAAAAATAATAAAAACAAAAAAAAATTTAAATAGAATATAAAAGCTTAAATTTATAATATATAAATTTAACTATCAATATTAATAGTACAATATAAATATAAGCATGGCAGGAGATTTATTAAAAGCTAAAGTTACAAAGACTATTCCTCTGTCTGATTCAGAAGCAAAATGGATAAAGGTATGAAAGGATATTATATTTAATTATATATATATGTTTTACAAATATGTTGTTAAAAAGTTTGAGTATACATACATAAATGCTAATTTATTCTTATTTTAGATTGAAAAATTATTCTATACTGATCCATTAGGAAAAGGTATTAATGATTAATTATAGAAATAGTTTTTTATTTATTATACATACAATAATATAGAAATAAAGTTTACTAATTTTAGAACGTGATTGGGAATTTGCTTCTCGACGAACACGCGTAAAAGGATCCGATTGTGATGGTATGATATTTTGACTTATTATTTTTTATTAATATTCTTGTCATTATATTGTTTATAATATAGTACTTATTGTTTATTGTTACTAACTAAAAGGGGTGGGAATACTTGCTATAATCACAGCACCTAAAAGTATAGAAAATACTTATAAAACAACAGAATATCCTAAAATTGTATTACAAAAACAATTTAGACCACCAACTGGAGGGGTGTGCATAGAATTCCCAGCTGGACTTCTTGATCCGAATGAAAGTATTCTCACATGTGCTATAAGAGAACTTAAAGAGGAAACTGGGTTGTTAGGACAACCTTCTCCTACTCCTGTTATGGTAAAACCTACATCCACTACTGGTAGTAGTACTACTACTAATAAAAATATAGATATTAATAATCAATCAGAAAGTATTTCATGTGTAATGTTTTCGGATCCAGGGTTTTGTAATACGAATTTACAATTAGTTACGTTATATGTAGATATGGATAAAGAAGAAAATAAAAATCCAGTTACTCAACTGGAAGATAATGAATTTATTGAATCTTTTATGGTTCCATTAAAAAATCTTCCTGATTATATTAAAAAATTTGTAAATGAAGGTTATAAAATTGACGCTAGAGTTCAAAATATTGCACAAGGTATTACATTAGCACGTAAATTTTCTCTTTAAGATTAAATAGATTAAATAGATTAAAATAATATATAGAGTAGGTAGATTGTATTTTAAATGTTAAATACGAATGTTAATGTTAAATATTACATATTATATATTATATATTATATATTAAATTTTTGATATTAAATATTGCAATTAAATATTATATATTAAATAGGAAAGACACTGTACAAATCGGTGCAATATTGATCAGAGTTATTTACCATGTAACTATAACAACAACAAAATACACCTAATTTGTTTAATTAGCAACCGCTAATATTTTGCCTTTCCTTAATTATACAACTTTCTTGTTCCAGCGACAACCTTAATTAGTTCCAAATCTCCCGACAGATTTAGGTACGTATGTATTTTTGGGGTTGTAATATTATTTATTATTAATAAGAATAATAATAATAATATTATTATTGTTATTATTGTTATTATTGTTATTATTGTTATTATTATTATTATTTTTAATTTAATTTAATTAATCTATTAATATTTATTATTCTTATTTATTATTAATTCATTATTTAATATCATTTATCATCTAGTATTCTTTAACAAAATTATTAAAAATCACTTTATTTCAGCGTATTTCTTACCTATTATTCTTGATTTTTTTCAGTTTGTACATTATTTCATTTTGTTCTTTCTTAATAAAGTTGTCTATATTTTAGGTTAAATAATTCTATTTGTTTTTATTAACGAGTTTACTTTATTGCATATAGTTAAACTTATATTTATACTTATATTTTATACCTTTTGTTTGCATTTATTTTTGTTTTGTTTACATTTACGTTTATTTTATTTTATTTTTTCTTCTTTGTTTACATTTATTTATTTTTATTTTTATTTTTATTTTTATTTTTTGCATTTAATTTCCTTTTATTTACATTCATTTTTATTATTTTCAAAATATATGCTCTCTTTCCCTGCTCTTCTCATGGTCTAAACATTCTATATAAGGCTCGACTATGTCCCAGAATTATAATTACACCGGAAATAATTCAAATCAAGGTAAGTGATATTTTTTATTCAATATAGATTATTGTATTGCAACAATACAATACAATACAATACAATACAATACTCTACTTTATAACACATACCTAATATAATCTAACTCTTAGATAACTCTCAATATGATCCACCTCCGCCTCTTCCGCCTAAAGTGCCAAATAAATACCCGTTTCTAGAAACAAGCTGGTCAGCAAAAAATATTCCACCAAAACTTGCTCCAGCTCCATCTTTGCATCGCTCATTTTCTACTTCAAAATCTTCCTCTCGTTCACCATCTTTGAACTATAAAGCTCTTCCAGATCTACCTCCTCAAAGGCCTCCGAGTGAATCTTTATCTACTTTTTCTTCAGATTTATATATATTTGATAATCCTTCACCAATATCAAGTAATGATGCTAATTCTTTTGATGAAATAAATTATTCTTCTTCTCTTTCAAAATCGAGAAAATCTCTTCCAACCCTTCCTATTCCTCCAATAAATCACTTATCAAATGATTATAATAATGTTCAGTATTCAGAAAATAACCAACTTCAAATAACAGACCCATTAACACATAATAATTTACTTCCTGATAATTGGGCTGATGATCTTTCTCGTAATACCTCTATGTTTCAATATGATGTTCCCGTGGAAGTTCCAGCTCTTACACAACAATCTCAATATCAATATCAATATAATTCTTACTCAAATAATAATTTTCTTAGTAATATTTATAATTATAGCAGTACAATAGATTCTTCATCAGGACAAAATTCTCCTCAATATTCTTTTCCAGATTCTTCTTCGCTTGAAACCCCGACCGATGCCTCTCCTACTAAATATTATTCCCCATTACAATACCTTCCAGATAATTCATATGACTTTGAAGCTGCTCCATATTCTTCTTCTCCGGAATCTCCAACAAGAAAATTACAATACTTTTTATCTTCATCTTCCTCTATTAACGGTGATGCATATACAAATAACATCTTAGGACATTTAGATGAACAATATATATATTCTACGTCTCTTGCTGAGCTTTCACTACCTCCTCCACCACCACCACCGCCGCCGCCACCACCACCACCTCCCCCACCCCGACTTCCATTGCAATTTTCGAATCCTTCCCTAGTTGAAATTGAAAAGCAAAATGAAGAAGAGCCTCAAGCAACTAGTCAAAGACTCACTCCCAATCTTGAATATACAAATGAAACAATAAAATCTTCGACACAAAAATTATTTAAAGAAATGCAAGCTCTTAATCTCGACAATACTGTGAAACCTTTACTACCACAGATTAAAGAGAGATTTAATAAATCTTTGCTTACTGATCAAATAATAGAAAATTGTAAATATCCATGGCTTTTAAGTCAGCTACATGTATGGCTAGTTGATTTTTTTAAAAATATAAAATCTGTCACGCTAACAGATATATACTGGGTTCTTAAAACAATAATTGCAAAAAAATATCCTTCATTAAGATATGGCTACGCAGATATAATTGGAGAACAGATCGCAAAACGTCTAATACAGCTCAAAGCTATAAATTTAATAAATGATGACATTAAAGATCAATCTTTAAATAAAGAAAAAGAATCAAGAACCTATATTGAAGTTGTTACTGAGGCATATGTTTGCGGAGTTTTAACAGAATTCACTAATCTTGGTTGCTATTCTAGACTTCATTCAGAACAAAATAATCTAGATACATGTTATAGTTGCACGTGCGATCGATTCATTAGAACTAAGCGTGAATTTTCGGCAAAAAATTTAAATTGTGATGCACGCTCAAAGCCTTCTTCAACTGATTGGAACAAACGTTGGAAATTACCAGTAGATGATCTTCTTTCTATTCAAAAACGTGAAGTTAAAAAGCAATGCATTATACATGAGATAATCATAAGCGAAGAAGCTTTCTTACGTGATTTAAACATTTTTTTACTAGTATACAGAGACAGACTCAAATCTTACAGCTCATCATTAATTAAGAACCAAGCTGCTTTTTTTTCTAATGCCTTTGGACTTGTTCCTAAAATAATAAAAATGAATCTAAACAATTTGCTTGGCCCTCTTAAATTTCGCGAATCGCAACAAGGACCTTTTATTACAGGCATTGGGGATATTGTACTCGAATGGGTGGAGCTTACAAAAAAATACTATTTATCCTACGCGGAGCGATATCTCTTTTGGAATTTACAACTCACACTTGAATCTAAAGGCAACACAGCATTTAGTGCATGGCTTGAATCACAAGCAAATGATCCTATCTTGAAAGGTAAGCCATTTCAGCATTATTTTTCGCGTATAATTTTTCGTATTCCACGTTATCAACTTCTTTTAAAATCATTAATAGACGAAGTATCGCATTCAGACATTGAACACGAAGTTTTAATAAAAGCTTACGATGCCTGTGATGCACTTGCAAAAGATGTAAACAATCAAATGGGAAAATGTGCACAGACTCTTGAGATTGATGATCTTAAGAAAAATTTATATTGGAAGTCAGAAAAGCAAAAAGTAAACTTAAGCTTGAATTCTAGTAGGAGGAGAATTTTTAAAACAGGACGTCTTTTACGGAGAGGTGAATATAAACTCGATTGGGTAGAATCTCATGTGATTCTTCTTGATAATTACTTAATTCTTTCTAAGATTAACAAGAGCACTGGTACAAATAGAAAATATTATATCTCAAAAAGACCAATTCCTATGGACATGCTATCGATTGAAGATACTAAAGATGAGGTTGTGATAAAGTCTTCTACAAGATTAGGAGTGGGGACTTTTACGTCAACAATAAGTTTATCTTCTTCCAAAGATGATATGTCTTTAGCTTCTTCTCATACTTCTGTAACAGATGAAAGAGACAAAGACAAAGTACAACTTTTCCCATTCAAAATCAAGCATCTCGGAAGGCTTGGCCAATTATATGTATTATATGCATTTTCTCAATCAGACAGAGATTCATGGCGGGAAGCACTTTTATTAGCCAAGGAATTGCATGCTAAAAATTTACACCGTTCTAATGTAGAACCTTTTTCAATGCGTGTACTTTCTGATGGGCATTTTGGTTATGATTTTGATGACCAAAATGGTTTTAGTTCTTCTATTCTAGTAAAAGAGTCTACTTTGTACAGAGCGTTACATGAAGAATTTAAACCTGCTAATACTCATAAAGTCCTTGTTCGTTCGCGGATTAATACGGCAACAAGCTTTACATGCGATGGAGAAGAAGTATTGGCGGTTGGATGTGAAAGTGGTATATACCTATCTTTATTAAACGATTCTTCTTTTGGATGGAAAAATGCATTTCCATTTTACTCTAAACGTCCTAAAATGGTGAGACAAATATGTGCAATAGATAAACTTGGAGTACTCCTCGTATTAGAAGAAAAATACTTGCTAAGTTATAGGTTGGAAGTTGTTTGTCCACCTGGATACTTATTTTCAGACAAAGGTTATTTACATAATCCTAATCTTCCAAAGCCAACTGCTTTTAACTATAATATTGCCCCAATAAAAGTATCTGGGTCTCATGAAGTTGGTTTTTTTTCTGCAGGAATAGTTAATGAACGCTGGGAAGTTGTATATAAAAAAAGGGATAAAATGAGCAGTGTGCTAAAAATAATGGAACCTGTAAGATCATGGGCTTCGGCTGATTTAGATGAAGAGAAAGGTGGAATATCTCGTAATCCAAATAATCAAATTGAACGATATAGGTGTATAAATGAATTTTCTATTTCATCTGAAGTTAGGTGGGGAACCTTTATTTCTGACACTTCATTAATTTTTTCTGCATATAAAGATTTTATTTTATTTTCGCCTTCATGTATGCACGCAAAGAATTTGCCTGAACTAGCAAGGCCTGGATGCGAAGGTGTTAGAAAGAAACTTGATTCTTCACTCACTGTATCGGTGTTTCAAATAGCTGGATCAAAAGAGGACGAAGAACGTCATAAGCCAGCAAATGATGAAAACCTTAGTACCCAGGAATCTGAAGAAGATGGCATGAGATTTTTATTATGTTATGAAACCGGTGCGATAATAGTGGATAGATTTGGTGATGTAGCCAGTCCTAAAATTATATGGTTTAGCGGAAGACCTGATAGCATAACGTTTATTTACCCATATGTTGTTGCAATTAGTATGGATTTTATTGAAGTACGAAATATATTTTCCGGCAGCCTAGTGCAGGTCATCCAGGGAAATGATATTAGATTTTTAAATTTGGAGCTCAATATGGGAACCTATACAAAGTATATTAGGGAAGATTCTTCCCGAAGAACAATTCAGAATGACACTATAAAAATTTCAATGGCTCACCCTGAAGCCAAGGGACAATATTTAATTGTGGAGTTAATCTTGGAAAAGTAGTTTATTTCATTTTTTATTTTTTTATTTTTTTTATTTTCATCGGTGTTACTTATTGGTTTTATTTATTAGTTTTATTTATGTTTTAGTTTTAATTTCATTTTTTTTAATTATGTACAAATATAGGTTGGTTTTTTTTTGTAAAGTATCGTACTACCAGTATTCAAAATCGAGAAAAAATAAACGAGGACAATTAATATAATAAAGGAAAACAAAAAGTTTATGAAATTTTTTTGGGAGCAAGCATTAATATTGGTCTTTTGTAATATAAATAATATTTAATAATTTAAAATAGCTTTGAAAGTTTATCGAAAAAATAAAAATTGATATAACACAACATAAAAGGAAACAATAGAAAAAATTAGGCTATTTCTTTCTTCCAAGTGCCTGAGAAAGCGTGTTGAACAAAAGCTTGAGGGTCATCAAAACCTTTTGAACCCATTTGATTTACACCTGGAGAAAAAGAGGTTATAGGTAGAACTAATACATCAGAAACCAGTTTTGGTTTTTCTAACTTGGTGAAATTTCGCCAATCCACCGAGTCTTGGAATTCTGATCTGACATACTCATTTAAATATTGAAAAATTGCATCTGTCCAAGCGCCAGGCCCAGTCCAGTTCATTAAATCAGTCGATTCTGATACTTTCTTACCATTAAGTGTAACAGATTTTCCTTTTGCTTTACGACTTAATGCCGTTTCTGTTATAGAAACAATAATATCTCTTAAAACTGGATGTCCAGGCTTTGATTGTATCGTCCATTGACAAAATTGAATTCTTCTAGCATACCAATCATTCCAATCTGGACGGTCAGGATCAGCCTCTATACCAACGACAAGTCCCACTGAAGATGTAGAAATTTCTGGAGGAATCCATTGCGCAATTGGCTTAAGTGCAATTGTATCTATATCAGAATAAACACCTCCACGAGCGTAAAGTATAAGATATCTAAAAAAATCAGCTTTGTATATAGGATGAGGCAATGATTCATAAGCTTCAATTACATCAGGAACATGCATATACAAATATTTAACCATAGTATGAGAAACACGATCATTTAATACTTCATGAATAAATTCTGGATTTTTTTCTAACCAAGAATTCATAGTTGATTTATATTTTTCACTAAAACGAGTATCTGATGGTGAATATTTCCAAGTTTGCCAAATAAAAGTTGGAAATTTTTTAACATCATATGGAAATTGATGAGAAAGTTGAGTTTGAAGATCTGAACCTGGTGGTGGCCTTCGAAGTTGATGTACTTTCTTTTGTAAAATTCTCCGTTCACGTTCTAAACTACTAACTCTAGAGTCATGTTCATTTTCCATATCTTGAATATAAGATATTTTATTATTTAGAGCAACTTCAGAATCAGATTTCAATCTATTAAGTGTTTCTTGTTCAATTCTGAGTTGCTCAGATTTAGTTTTACTTAAATACCATAAAATCAGTATAAAAACACTGATGGTTAAAAACAAAGACCGCCTTTTTGAGGCCATTATTATATAGATATATATCAAAAAATAAAATATTTAATATATACTAAAAAAGAATAAATAAAAAAAAAATAAAATATTATTTTTAAAATATATAAAATTTCATATATTCATACATGAATAAATAAATATATATATATATATATGATTCACTATAAAGAAATAATAAATCAACTAATCTGAATAAAACAAACAAAAAAAAAAAAAAAAAAAAAAAAGTAAGTTTAATTTTATTTAGTTCTATATTTCTTAGAAATTCTTTCTTATATTCATAAAATTTTAATTTATTTTTTATTTTTAGTGAATTATAATTATTATCAAATCAGTTCAATGGCTATAAAATAGTTACGGCTAGTACCTTAGATAATAAATACTTTAGTAACTTATATAACAGTTACTATGACTAGAAAAAAAAGAAAGTTAAAATTAAAAAAACTATGGATATATTTTTTTCTCTAAGTGACCACATTGTATAGACTTATGCGAAAAACTGATTTATTTTTTATTTCTACGCAACCAAAACCAATATATTCAAAGATCTATATAACAAAATATTTACATCATTTATTAAAATCTTTTTAAACAACTTTTTGTCTTTTTATTAAAAAACTATTGTTGGAAATATTTAAGTACAGTTGAACAAAGTTTAATAATTAATTTATATTTTAAAAAATTTTTATATTTATTTAAAATACAATTAACATAGTTTTTTTCTTCCTCTAAAATTTTATATATACATACGATACGGACCACCCAATTTGATTTTTTCGGTCGTTAACCGAAAACTAAATTTAAATTGTTTTAGTTCTTTTTTAATCAATCTTAAATATCTACTAAATCAATTTGTTATAGTAAAAACTATTTTCTTCTCATTATGGCAGTGCTTTGATGCTTTTTTCATAAATCATTTCGTAAAGTGTTTATATTAGTTAAACATTAGAGCTGGGCCACTGGACCGTCTTTTTGTCGTCTAATTTTTAGTAGTCTACTTTTGGACGGTCCAAAAAGACCGTAGGCAAGAGAAATCGTATTACGGTTTATTTATTCGTAATATTTATAAGAACTAGTCTACTATTCCAAATGATGCAAATGCACAGATATTTCATTTGTGATTTCATTAATACAACCATCTCTAAGTACTGTTTTTTTAATATCACTACATTTCATATAAAAATTAATAAAGATTTTAAATAAATTTAAGAATATAAATATATTTTATTTGTAAAACAGTTATCAAGTAAAATTCAAATAAACGAAAAATAAATTATAAACAATAAACTGCAAACAATTACAATAAACTATAAATAAACTTGAAAAATAAAAATAAACTATAAAAAATAAATCATAAAAAATAAACAATAAACTACAAAAATATTAATTATTTATCATTGAACTTAAAATATTAAGGATTAATCAGTAGAAAATAAGCAATCAAATTTAGTGAATATAAATCAACGAATTACCATTACATCTTAGATTGAAAAATTATGTTTTTATCAATAAATTATGATTCAAGAAAGAATTTCCAAGTAACGAAAATAAAAACTAAAAAAATATTTCGTAATACGATTTATCTTGCCTACAGTCTTTTTGGACCGTCCAAAAAATACGGGTAACTGAAAAAGACCACTAAAATAGGACCGGACCGTCTTTTGCCCAGCTTTAGTTAAACACATATACGAATAAAGCATAAAAATTTAATCATAAAATCAAAATTCATAAACACACACACATACACACACACATATATATATTTATATATATAGTGCTCATTTAAAGTGAATTTATAAAAATTTTTTATGAATAATTTTACTAATGTAAACTAAACATATACCTAAACTTATAAGTATACTCAGTATCTAGTTACACTGTATAGATAATTTGAACAAATGTAATCATATATATTCAGTCTTCTAGTATAGATAAATTGACTAAAGTTATCATATAATATCCAGTAATTTTTTTTCTTCGGACCTAGTATTCAATAAAGATCATAAATAAAATACTAAATTAAAAGTTTAAAAGATTTCTCAAAATATACAAATACTAAAATAAAGAACTACATATGGATTAAGCATAAATTTTGTTAAAATAAATAAATCATGGATTTATATATATTATTATCTTTCTACAACACTTTTTCGTCAAATTTAGCTGAGAAATACTACTTACTATAGCGAATCTTTACCTTTTTTTGAAGATTATTAAATATAATCAAGCGTAAATTAGACTGTAGGGTCTAATTAGGATAAAGCTCACTTATTTCTCATCAATCTCACAATATATCGATATTGTAAACCACGAGGATCCATTATATTCGCATATGTAAAATTCCTGTCTCATATTCATTCTTAATTAATATTAAACTATTAACTATGATACGATTATTGACTAATAACTATTAGTCCTTATAGCCCATTCTCTATTGGAATGAGCGAAGGGATTACATAATCTAATTATATTAAACTAATACATACTACAAATTAACTTCAAATTATATTCACCAAGTATAGTCAATTTGCTACAAATTAAATGAATAAGTCTTAATATAATAGGTTTAATTATATGTTTAATAAATTTAGATGATCAAATTTTAAAAATAAAATAGCAGTATGAATCTGTAATGCCAATATAGGAATTAATAGCTTTACTTTTTTAAATTTAACTTTTTTCATAAAAGTAACCGTCAGTGCAAGATTTTTATATTGTATAGAAACATTCAAAAAATTAGGCTATGTATTCTAAAATTTAATTCCTAGGTTTTTATCAAAAATTCAATTATTATTTTACAATTATTTCCTGTTGTATTAATTTTTTTTTAAAAGATATTTTTGATATGAATCATCTTGAATTATTGAATTTGAAGTTGATTATAGAATATTAGATAGTGTTTTTACAAACTCAGCGTATAAAAATTTGTAATAGTTTTTTTTTTTTTTTTTAATTAAGAATATAATTAAATTTTTTTGTGAAATGAAGAGAAAAACAATTAATACAAGATCCAAAGCATATAAGGTATAAAAACTACTATATCGAGAGATATTATAAAAAAATTTTTTTTTTATCTATTTAATTTTATAAGAAAAAACAAGTTACCTCAACTAAACGAAGGTATCCTATTCATTATTTTTTTCCAAATTCAATATTTATCAAGCTACTTCCTGCTATAAACTTTCATTATTTTAATTGAAAAAAAGTCGGAAATTGCAGAATTTTATTAAAAATCTAAATTTAATATAATTATTTTTCTTTTTAAAAAATAGCAAAAACACACTCAGGTCCTAAATAGTAAAACTTTATTAAAAAAATTTGTCAAATAATATTTTCAAAACTGAAAATATTCTGTAACCCTATTTGATAACATAAAAAATCTTGAATAAATAAGTTTAATAAATAAGTGTATTTTACACAGGAAATACAGTGTATATAAAATACTGAAAATGAAAAGAATAAATATAACCTTAAATTCACTATTTTAAATTAGATCAAAAGTGATTAAAATGAAAATATACATATATATTAATATAAAATGTTAATCTTATTGTTAGAAAAGTAAATATCGAACAATAAAGAACATATTAAAAAAGTATCCACTTAAAAAAAACATAAAAAAAAAAATTCCATAAAAGATAAACTTAAAAAAAAAACAGTATATCTATTAAAAATCCGTTTTTTTTTATTATTTAATACTAATTTTTTATTTATCAAATTAAAATATAATAATAATAATAATAATAATAATAAAAAAACGAAGAATAGCAAAAATTGGTATTTTTAAAAGTTTTTTTTTAGATATTTTATCATACTAAGTTTTTTTTTTTTTTTGAATTTTGGACTTTAAAATTCTTTTTTATTATTAAATATATTTTCATTATTAACAGCTATACGAAATTTTTTATTTTCCGTTTTAATAAGAAAACCTGTGCAGTTATTGGTATTTAAAATTTTAGTTTTAATTTTTTGTTTTGTCAATCCTACTATAGTTAATTTATTTTCATCATCAAAAACATCATCATTATTATTGTTACCATTAATTTTATGTATTTAATATGTTTGTTATTTGATATTTAAGTTTAGTAATCTATAATTCAAATATATTTTCTAATAACTTTTCATATACATATTATCTTTGCTTATATGACTCAAGTATTTTTTTTATACTGGTTTATGTAATAACTTTATTATCTAATATTCATATGAAATTATCAAATATCTGTTTGTACTTTATGGTTCATTTGCCTGTGTAAGAGAGCTGTAGTTAAAGTAAAAAACTAGGGGTAAGGATTCTATATGAGGATGTGAGAGTATCTATTCTCAACATTTATAAGTAAAGAAAGAAAAATAAAAATGACTTTCTGAATAAAATTATTTGTAGAACAAATAAGGGTAGTAAGTATTCTTTTTTATGTAAAAAATTTGTTAAATGATTAATTGATAAATTTAAAAAATTTTTCCAAAAATAGACTTGACATTTTCCAAGTATCTTCCAAGCTGAACCATTTGTTACAAAAAAAAAAAAAAAAAAACAATCAAATTCTAAATATAGAAAATTTCTCTTAAAAACTAATACGAAAATCTTAATTTTATTGTAGATAAAACTATTAGTAAAAAAAAAAGCAAATTTATTAATTCGAGAATATGTTAAGTATTTATTTACTATTTTAAAAATCTACTCTAATTTAAACATCGTTATTAAAAGATCAGAGAATTTATAAATTCAGAAAGATCCATTTTTAATTAAATTATTCGTAGGTTTTTTTTTTTTTTTTTTTTTTGACTTTATATGTATTTTTACAAATAATTATTATATTTAAAAATTGAAACTATAAAGTATAAAATTAAAAAAAGAATGAAGTATACTTAGTTTTATATGTTTTTTTTTACCAAGGTTAATTTACCAATATAATTTTTTAGGAATTATGAATTTATTTGAAATTGCTGAGATTTTTCAGTGCGCTAATATAATAAATAGTATATATAGGTCAAATGAAAAAAAATATATTGAATTGAAAGAAGAAATAAAAAAAAAAATTAATTTCTTATGTACTAAAAGCATTATCACAATTTATTGCATATATAATACAAAATTATTAAATATTTAATTGTATAAAGAATTTTTTTTTTTTTTTTTTTTTTTTGGAAAATAATAAGTTTTATTTCAGCTGTGTATAATTGCTTAAAATGATAAATCAAATTAAACACATCTACTGATTATTTGATTTTATAAAATTTTATATTTTATATTTTATATTATAATCTAAAATTTAATAAAGTTTTGATAAATAAATTAATTTATAGTTGGTTTACTTCGTTGAATTATATTTTACTTAAAATTACATATGGACTTGTTTATTTTATAGATAAGTAAGAGGCAATTTTATAAGTTTATCTAGTGTTATAAATAATAATATTTATTGTATAAGATTGAAAATAATTTTCACAAATTATAATTTTACGTTATGTAATTTTTAAATATCAGTTGATTTTTTAATTTAAGAAAATATCCTACTATTTGTAAATCAAAAAAATATTTTTATTATTTATTATAAACTAAGGCAGAAAAACTAATTAAAAATAAAAGAATAAAAACTAATAATATATTAAAGTTTTTTTGTTTTTGACCTTGGAATATGAACTCTTAATAATGCATTACTTTTCTCGAGTATATTACAACTTAAATGCATTTTATTTTTTTTCGACTCTTGATTGAATCCTTTTGCTTTTTTATTTTTTTTTTTTCTTTCCCTTCCTTCTTATTTCTATCAACCCTTTTCCTCAAAGTCGGTTTAGTTTTTTTATTATTGGGGATATAAACATCTTCACTCAATGCTTTGATTAAAATATTTCTGCTATTGTTACCACCCTTAGCATTTTTTTTTATTTTTATTTTCAATATTTTTCGCTCTTGTTTTTGTACCTGTATGCGAGATTGTATTTCAGGGAGTTTTTTTTCTTGATTTCTATGCTGTTCACTGACAATTTTTGTCTCAATAGGAGAATGTAGTTGAAAATATTGGAAAATGTATTGGTCAATATGCTGTGTATTCTCTGATTTGTAATCTTCTTTTAAAAATGAGTAATAATTCCTATTAATATTTTTAACCGAGTAACGAGAGCGTTTTTTTTTACCAAGTAAAACTGCAACGGTTAATTCAAGAAGTACCAGTAAAGATAACCAGCATTTAGCATTTATATTTTTCTCTAAAATAAAAGCTGTATCATTTAAAGTGAGTAGTCCAGTATTACATAATCTTACTAATTTTATTAGGGCAAAATTTCTAGCATTGTAAATAGTTAAATCAGTAGTAATGAAGTTGATGGTGGAAGCATTATAGTAATACATAGTATTATTTAGAATATTTTGGACCGGAAGGGTTTTCAAAGTGCATGTCAACTGTAAGACCATATAAATTGCTAAGCACAAAAGCATAAAGTTTTGAATGTAATAAATAGCATACATTTTTAATAGTAGATTGATTACGTAAAAGAATAGTAAATTAAAGTATTTTTTGTTTTGATATAATTTTATTAGAACTGAGTGAATGCAGAGTATTGAAAAGTTTGAAAATATAATAATAAATTAGAATAATTTTCATTTTAGAGGGAAATGGCGGTCTATTTATAGACTAAAAGAATTACACCTTTCGAAAACATAAAAAAATTTAATTAAAAAGTAATTTAAAAATAATAATATGCAAAATGTTGGAAAAAATCTTCTGAAAAAAAGCTGGCAAAATTTTTTTATGTTTTTTAAAGTATTTTTTTTAATATTACCTATTAGTATATTATGCTTAAATAGATTTATTAAATTTTTATATATTAATATTGTATTTATTTTAAAATATCAAGCCATATAAATATTTTATAATAATAAAAGGCTTTTAATAAAGTTTTATTTATTTATTAATTTATTTTAATATGAAATAGTATTATTTTAGTATTTAAATTTAATATTTACTTTTTTTTTTTACAAGATACATACAATCTGTTTAAAACATTGTTTTTTTTTAAAAAAAATTAATTAAAAGAGAAATGGTGATATTAAAAAAAATAGTTTATTAAATAATTATGATATACTTGTAGATTAAATATAAATATAAAATTTAAATGAATAATGTTTCAGATTTATTAAAATAATAGCTTTTCTGACAAATTTTATTATAAGAAAACTAATCAAATGTGGAAATATCGAAAAATGTTTTAAAACATAAAAAATAATGTATTTGAAATAAATACTAATCAAAAATAAAGTATTTATGCTTTATAAGTTTATATCTTAGTTGTAGTTTTCAAATAATACTTGTTTCGTAAACTTCCTAAAATCAAGTTCGAACTTACATAGTACATACTCAAATTATTTAGTATTAGGAAGCCAAACTGTTTTGTGAAAAATATTTCAAGAAATAGTATTTTTTACTAAAAATTAATATAAACATCACTGTTTAGAAATAGACAAATTACTATTAATAAAATCATAAAAATTTAACTACATACTAAAAAATAAATATACATACAACTGTAAATAATAATTTTAGATAAACAAATTAAAGCCATTAAAATGAAACTAATTATATTTTAAATTTTTCAATTTTGTGAACAAACACTGTTATGAAAATCTCATAGTATTAAGTTTAAAAATCAAAAAGATATATTATTTTTTTTGTATTAAAATTGCAAGCAAAGTAAAATAATTTTAGTGAATGAACATATTTTCATTATAAATAACAATATAAGCAAATAAATGGGCAGAAAATAACTAAATAATTATAATTAAACACATAATATTAGTTAATAACTTTCAAAATAATTTTTATTTCTTGCATTTTTTTTAGAAGTTTTTTTACGCTCATATTTTTTATCATCCCTAACCATTTTTTTATATTTGCGCTTAATATTCTTTACCTTCCCCAAAATTTCATTGAAAACCTCATCCGAGTTTATTGCACTTTGCAAAATTAGACTTGGAAACTTAGTCTCATCATTATTAATTTAATAACTATTAACAGTAATAATAATTTTTCCTTAATTCCAGTAAATTTATTTGGCTTTATTATATGTATGCTTGGATGTTCATTAAATAAAATAGATAAATCTTGAACATCTTCAAAGTCAACCCATTCATTAAACAAGCAAGCCGAATTAGGAATGTCTTCATGATCAAACCATTCGTTGAAGAGAGAAAAAACTCGATTAAATTCAGAATAAATAAAATATTGATCAAAAAGCCTTGAAACTCCCTCGACTTATTGATAATCAAACCATTCATTAAATAACGAAAATACTCCCTGTAACTCAGAATATACAAAATTATTCATTAAATAATTGTGCAACTCCTTCTATTTCTTTGTAATTGAACCATTCTTCAAAAAATGAAGCTACACCATCATATTTGGAATATACAAAGCATTCATCAAAAAGTTTAGAAATTCCATTAAACTCATTGTAAATAAACTATTCATTAAATAAATTAGAAATTTCATATATGTCTGAAGAATCATTTTCAGTTAAATTTATCTTAGAATCTCATTCACTAACTTTATAATCAGATTTTTCTAAATAGTTAGCATATTTGGAAAACTGAAATACTGAACAATATGCGATTAAAAAAAGTGCATCTGCACTTTTAACGCTGCCGTAAAATTCTAAGTAATAGTATTATAAGCTTGTTTAGACATTGTATAATTTTAAAAATTTAAGTTTTTTTTAAGTAAAAGATTTACAAAATAACTATCGGTTTAATAAATAAATAATTAATTTATAAAGAAAACAGAAATATTTATATGCTGAAAGTCTTACGCCTTTTGTAAATGCACACGAATTATTCTTTTTTTGTTTTTTTAAAAAAAAAAACAAAAAAATAAAAAAAGCTTTAAGTGTATCTTGCTGGAGATCTTTTTAGCTAAAGAGTTATTAATTTTTTTTGAAATATCTATTTTAATTATACATAAACTTGTTTTAAGTTATAAATTACAGATTTTTGTCAAATTTTTAGATATGATCTTAGTTGTTTTTGTATATTGAAGAATGTAACAATTTATATTATTATAATCCATACAAGGTTTCAAAGACATATTTTTAACAACTTTAACAAATATATATTTTAACAGTATAATTAGTAAATACAATTAATATGTTATATTTATCTTGCTATATTTTTTATGTCTTATCACTACTTTGATGTTATTATACTTTATTTTTATTTTATTGCAATTTATGTTTAAGATTATTGTAAAGGGATTGTATTTTATTATATTTTAAGTGAAAGTAAATAAATGCAAAATTATAAACTAAATTAAAAATAATTATATAAGAATAACTATATAAGTTAAATAAATACATATTAAAAAGACTTATGTTGTGCGGCTTTGTTTTTTTTTCTCTTTATTTTTCTTGGAGGCATTATACTTTTCGTATTTATATATATATGAATATATATATATTTTATATTATTTAAAACAATGCAAAGTTAATTCTTTATTTATTAATTCTTATTTAAAATACTATATGTCTTTTTGATTTTATTTACTTTGTCTTTTATCTGGCAATTTATGTTATCCCATTTTTAATTTATTATGCTCTTGTGAAATCAATAGCTTATAAATTAAAAGAAAAACCAACTTTCACATATTAGAAGATTTAAACACAGCAAAATTAAAATTTTATAATTAACTATATAAAAATAATTTTTATTTTATTGAATTCGTAAATTTACTTATTTAATCAAAAATCAGTCTATTTCTTTTTTACATTTATTCTTTTTCATGTTTACTTTTGTGTGTATATAAAAAATATATATATATTTTGTGATTTCAATACTATATAACATAAATTAACGTAAGCAATATATTTACACACTTGATTAAAATGATTTTATATTACATACAATTATTTAAAAATATGATTTAATAATAGAAAGCCACTTAAAAAACTAACTAGCAAATAATTTGTTACATACAAATTTTAGAATATTCTAATACTAACTAGTAAACTAAAATTTTTCCAAAAAAAAAACACAAATTGTAAAGATGATGTGCTAAAGCTTATATAAAAATGTAATTCAGGTCAAAATTAAAATAAAAAAAATTAATAATAAAGAATAAAATGCGCACACAAAATTCGCCATTGCAGTTTTAAAAAAGATTTTTAACAATTATTGTATAGTAATTATATATTTTTAAAATTGTTTATTATTTATAAAAAATAAATTTATTAATTTTATGTAACAACAAATAAAACTGAAATTTTGAATAAAAATGATTTTTACAATGAAAAATAAAAAATTCTGTGACTAAAATGAATATCAAAAAAGTAATACTAACTAAAATCTATAATTTAATACACCACAGTTTCTAATAGTAAAAGTATTAATGATAAAAGAAAAAAAACTTTATAAAAGGACATCTTCGTACTTCCATATTTTTTGTAAATCGGCTAAAGACATCATGTCAGTGCGACGTTTTTCAGGCTTAATATGGTTTTGGAGAAACTCTATGACTTCTTCCATGTTCAACCCAGAACCAAAGCTGAGTTGTAAAACATTTTGATTACTAGAAACTTTGGAGTTCTGCTTTTCAATTTGTGTTTTTTCATTTATTATTTGTTGTTGGTTTATTTGCAAATTCTCTTGACTATCCATTTGTTCACCCATTTGATTATCCACTTGGTTATTTACTTGATCATCCATTTGGTCATTCAGATTTTGTGTTAGCTTTTTTATGGATACAGAGTTAAATGACTTTGTATTAATTGAGTCTGTCAAAATGTAATTTATTTCTTTTATGTTATTGAAGGAGCAATTTAACACATAAACTTTATTTAAAGATATATCTATTTTTATCATCGGAGCACTTTTAACAAAAAGAGCTTCAACAGGCATAACGTTAATTTTTGTAAAAACCTTTTTTGTCGTTTTTTTTACTGCTTTTTTTGCGCGCTTGCAAATATTGGTTATTTTTTTGAAAGCTTTAATAAACTTAGTCATAGTTATGAATACAGAGTAATAATATTTTGTTTTTAGTAGGTTAACTTTTAAGAATAGTTTTGAGTGATATTGGTAAAATATGCTAGTATTTAAAGATATTATATAAAATTATATATTTCAGAGTAAATTATTTTTTATGCATTTTATTTTAAAATTAAATTCATATATAAGCTAAAAGGAAAACAGTATTTTTTTTGTATATTTTTGTTGATTTATTACATTTTAACATTAGTGCTGCCTTACGTTTTAGCATACACTATCATTTTTATAATCGTAAATGTTCACTTCGTATTGAATATAATGACATAATATAAACTTGTCCATAAAAATGTATAAAATATAAAAAATAGTACTGGCTTATAAGAAATTAATAATTTATATTAAATTGCTATTTTTGATTTATAACTAAACTTAATTACTTCCAGCCAACTTACTATAAATAAATAAATATATACTGTAACTTTATAAATTTGGCGAGGTTTAGTAGATAATTATAATAAAAATAAGAAGTTCACTTCTTGAAATATTCAAATATAGTATATTATTTAAATATAGTTAGTGCCTCATAAAATATGATGACTGCTTATTTTGTATTTTTTGATTACAATATACAGCACGTATTAATTCTATATAATAAATAAAATAAATTAATTTAAAAATAGATTAAAGTTTAAGACTGAAACATATTAACAAGAAATTAATTGTTTTTTTGCATACAGTTTAAACAGGCTAAGACATTATTTGAAAAAAAAGTCTTGATGAGGTTTATTTCATTCTGTCAAAATTTGTTATTATTTTCAAAATTAACCCAAATACATATTCGATAGACCCCATATGAAATGTTTATAATAAACAGCGCAATATTAAATCTAGTTATTTATATGTATGTATCAATTTCATTTTTCTATTTGATTAATTTACTTTTACAGATAAAATAGGTATATAATATGTACATTTTATTAATTCTATTTGCTATATCCAATCGAATTTGCTATAGTTCTCTAAGAAATTTTATTTCATATCTACGAATATAAAGAACTCATCATTTTGAAAAAAATTACTATTAATAGATATGTGTAATATTATATATAGAAGATTTACTTGTTTGCTGATCAAAGACCCATCGCAAAATAATGTTTTTTCTATGATAAACAGTCTTATTATTTTTATTAATCCTATATTTTTTTGTTTAAAGCAGAAGAAAAATCAAGACTAATACTTTTTTGCAAATGTCTATTTATTTTTAGCCGCAAACTGAAGCTTTGGTACTGCATATATATTTTTTAATTATTTTAGCTTTTACTTTTTCTGTACTTTTTATAAAAAGAAAATTTATTTTTGCTTAAAAGTGCTCAAGTAAACGCACATATAATGCAAGAACTTAAGCTTACACAAAATAGTTAATGTAAATAAATATACAAAATTTAAAATAAATCTTAGTTTCAAATTTTTAAAAATAGATATACATTATAATTTTCAGTAAAGAATGTAATTTATTCATATGTATGGACAACATTTGCCAAAAGAAAATATCTTTTTATAAAATATAAGCAAGCTACTATTTTGCACATCTAATTTTTTATTTACTGCTTAATACAGAATAAACATAAAAATAAAATACAAAATGTAAACCAATAATATCTGAGATAAAATAAACTTATTGTTTTATTATTTATTAATATTATATACTATATAATATTGTCAAATAAACATAGAATTTTTTATAAATGTATAGTTAAAAACCCGTTTTTCATAGTATATTATACTATGCTTATGTAATATAACATTTCCTAAAAACTTTCTTATTATATTTCGTTAGAAAATTTAATACATTCATATTTTATCCAATTATTAACTAAATGAAAAGTGCTTTTTAAGGGTAATTTTTTTTTTTCTATATTAAATTTTTTTTATTATTTTCTATACTAGGCAAAGATGCATTTAGCAAATTATTCAAAAGTTTTTCAAAATTTAATAAATCTTCCCCAATAGTGAACTTTAATGACATTTCAAGTAATAATGTTTTGTTTAGTTTTGAAATAATTTCATAAATATCTTTGTCAATGTTCATTTTTTCCTTTTTATATATATTGTTTGATTTTGAACTAGAAGTTTCAGGCAACAAAAGTGCCAAATTATCATTTGAAATTGGTGAGCCTAAGTTTTGTTTGCATGGTGACAAATTAGATTTTTTATTTTCATCTAATGTGCATAATAAGTTTTCTTCTAAGTTCATACTTTCTAAATAAGATATTATAAAAAAATTCTTTTGCTCTTTATTTTCTTTTTTTGTAGCTTTTTTCTTTAATGAAAATAAAGAATCAATCAAAAAAATAGCTTCCTCAGTTGATAAAATAAATGTTAATTCTTTTTTAATAAGAGACTTTATAAAATGTTTAATAATTTTTCCTATAATCATTTTGCATTTAGATTGGATTGAAATATGTGCTTGAATTATATATTATATAATATTTGGTATGTAAATTGCGTTTCAACTTATAAATGTATTAAAATATAAGTTTCACTTTTTATATATATTAATTTCAAAGTTGTCAAAGTTAAAAAAAAAAAAAAAAAAAAAAAAAAAAACAGTTTAAATCGTATAATTGTATATATATTTATATGCAAAGTAAATTTTGTTAATGAAAATATGCTGCAAAATTTTCAAGATAAACAAAATTATTGGAAGGCGTTACATGATTTTACTGGAAAAATATAAAATAAATAAAAAAAATTTAAATTCAGTAGCTAATAACCAAAGCATTTATAAGTAATAATAAAGATCTATAAACAAAATTAAAAATCGCTTTTAATAGTAAAAAATATGATGTAAATATAAAAAAATTTGTATAGCGCATTAAAATTTTAATAATATGATTATCAATAAATTAATCATATTATTTATTTTTTGAAGATTATTGTTTTCCTTTTTAAATAATTTATTTGAAAGAAATCTCGTTAAATCAAACTATATCATTTTAAAATAGCGCATGTATATGAAAATTGAAAATTCTGGGTAATAAATTCTCTTTATACGTAATCTATTTATATCAATAGAGTATAAAATTTTGTATGGCTAAAATTTTATTAAAGTAAAATTATCAGCAAAGTGAAATAATTAAGTAAATAAATAAACTTTATTATAAATGACAAGAATAACCTATAAAAAATATTTTTTTGTTTTTTTAATTTTTTTATAAAGTTTTTTTACTCTCATATATACGCTTGTATTTTTTTTTATCCCTACTCATTTTTTAATATTCGCGCTTAGTATTCTTTACCTTCCCCAAAATTTCACTGAAAACCTCATCTGAGTTTATTGTATTTTGCAAAATTGGACTTGGAAACTTAGTCTCATCATTATTAATTTAATAGCTATTAACAGTAATAATAATTTTTCCTTAATTCCAGTAAATTTATTTGGCTTTATTATATTTATGCTTGGATGTTTATTAAATAAAATAGATAAATCAGTAACATCTTCAAAATAAAGCTATTCATTAAACAAGCAAGCCAAACTAGGAATGTTATTATATTCAAACTATTCATCGAATTGTCTTGCAATTCTCTCAATTTTTTGATAATCGAACTATTAATTAAATAATAAAGATACCTTTTCTAACTCAAAATATAAAAAATATTCATCGAATAATCCTGCAACTCCTTCAATTTTTTCATAGTTGAACCATTTTTTAAAAAATGAATACGTTTGTTATTGTAACCATATATTTAATAAGAATTTTTTTTGATCTAACATTTTGGTTCTTTAAACAAGAAGTATTAATTTTCTGTTTTGATATTATAATTTTATATATGTGTAAATAATTTTTTTTTAGCGAATGATGAAATTTAAATAATGTTGGAAATAAATACTCTTACTTCCTCATAAAAAATCTAAGCTTCCAGTCCTAATTTATATTTTAATCTAAGGCTTCTTTCCACATGTGATTGAAACAGAAAGAAATGTGATAGATAGATGATTTAGTGAATGTAGTTAATAGTTATAAATTAATATAAATAGTATTAAATATGTAAAACAATTGTGTAAATATCATGATATAATAGATAGGTAATTTGATAAACGCCCTTCGCCCCGCCCACAGGCGCGAGAATAAATGGCACATGAATATTCAATACTATAGTTAACACATTAAGTAGTGTAGAAATACGTATTATAGTATATAAAAATAACTAGGAAATGTATATAAAAAGTATATGAAAACTAAAATTAAAATATATTAAGATTAATAATAATAATAATAATAATAATAATAATAATAATAATAATAATAATAATAATAATAATAATAATAATAATAATAATAATAATGAGATCGGTAAAAACCAACGCTTACGCTAAGAAAAAGATTTAAATTACTTTCACATATTTTTTTCTTTAAACTTAGCGCTCAAAAATATGATAAATTTTTAATGTTTCAAGTAAAAAAAAAAAAATGGGATTTTAATATGAAACTAGTGGAAATTCATTTTGTTAAAAATTTTCTCAAGAAATAAATATTAAATTTAATTGAAAATATTTGAATTCTAATTTTTTTAATTATTTAATTTAATTTTTAATGAAAATATAATTCTAAATTATAAAAATTAAAATTTTTTTTGCTTAAAAACTAAATTAGCCATATAATTTTTTAAAGTCAAAAATCATGAAAAGTATTTTAATATGTATTTTTATGTCAAGTAAATGCTACCAAGGGTGTAATTTTATTGTGAATTTATTAACAAATATGCATAGTAGTACGCATTTTATCATAACCAAGTCAAATGAGCTTATATAAAATTTTGAATTAAGTCTATCTAAAGTATATTTATTCATTAAATTTAATTGAATACTTTTAAAACCACACAAAAAACTCCCAATAAAATACTTTAATACTATTAAGCTCATTTTGAAATATTATTTATATAATTTCTGCTTTTTTATGTACAAAATTTTTAAAAATAGAAATAAAATAAAAATTTAAAATGATTTATAATACTTTATTTAAATCGATTTTAATTTCATTTTTTTAAAGTTTTTTAATTTTTTACTTTTGAGTTTATTCAACATTTTTATTTTTAAAAAAATAATATTGGATCAAAACTTTATTTTATTACGATTTTATTCAAAAAAGAGCGATGTGAAAAAAATAATTTTAAACTTGTGAACTATATATAAGTTTTTTATCATTTCACGGTCATTTGACTATGCTCAACAACTTTAAAATAATAAAAATATATTGAATTTTATTGAAAGTTCTGATACATCAGTCATTTAATAAATTAACTTTTTCATTTACTCTAAAATAAGGTTAGCATTTGTATAAGTTAAAGTTATTTTTTATAAATTTTTATTTATAGATTTCGTTCATAAGAATTATAAGAAAAATTAATTTTGTTATTTATTACGCTGACACAAATAAATATGTAAAAAAAGTACAAACAATAAATAAAAATCATTAAAGTTTTTTGTTTTCAAACTTAGTGTATGCACTTTTAATAATGAATTAGTTTTATCAAGTTTTTTGCAATTTGAATACATTTTAGATATTTAGCTTATAATTTAACCCTTTTAACTTTTTATTCTCCTTTTCATTTTTATTGCTAACCCTTTTCCTTAAAGTAATTTAGTCTTTTTATTGTTAGGTATGTGCACTTCTTTACGTAGTATGTTAAGCAAAAGATTTTTATTATTTTTCAGACTATAGCATTTTTCTTTATTCTTGTTTTAATTTTATTTTACTTTTATTTTCACCTTTATTTTTACTTTTGTTTTTATTTGCTTTTATGTTTTTTTCTGCACGTGAAATTGGATTCCATATACTTTTTCTTTTTGACTGCCCTGCAATTCGCAAACAGTATTAGTTATTCCAGACTAGTAAAATTGATAATTTTTGAAATTTTATTAGATATCAACGCATTGTATTTATCATTTTTTTCAGTTTCTGCGTTTATAAAGTAATCAAGCCTATTTGGTTCACAAATTTTATTAAATATAGTAATATTTTTTCGAGAAAAATTCTAATTTTTCAATGAAGAAAAACATTTTCACTATTACTATTTAAGAAGATGTATTGTCTAAGCTAAGTAAAAAATTATTAAATAATCATGGTATTGCAATTACGTCAAATTTAAAGCGTCTAAATAGTTTAGTCAGCTTTGATAGGACTAACAATAGAATTATTTCTGTGAGTATAATCGAAACAGAAATAAAAGTTTTTAGAATATTTTATATAAGATATGCTAATTTTTAGATTTAATAAAATTCTAAACATAAATCATAGGTTTTTAAATATAGTAAACAATAGGCATGTTCAATATCAATTCGATTACGTAAGAATTTAGTACTCATTTTTTTTGTTTTTGCAAAGACTTGTTAGAGCAGAATAAATGCAAAGCAGTGGATGGTTCAAAATTATAATTATAAGTTAAAATAATTTTCACTCGAGAGAGAAATAGCAGTTATGAATTAAAAGATTCAGATATTTTGAAACATATCCAAAAAAAAAAAAAAAGAAAAAAAAAAAATTAACTGAAAATTAAAAAGATTAAAATGAAAGTATATTAATTTATTAAAGCAGAAAAAGAGTATTTAAGCTAGAACAAATAGTTTTGAAAATAATTTTTATAACTACTTTGAATATTGTTTCAAGTCCAATAGTATGTCTTGAATTTATTGTAGTATAAAAGGTTAGTCAGTTTATCAATATAAATTACACAGATAATCATTAAGCATAAAATGAAATTTTAATAAAGTGTATTCTTATAAATATTCATTTACACAATAAAGCAATTTTAGTATAAGTAAAACTTTAACAGGAAAAAGCTTAAAAAAAAGTGAATTGTTTCATAAATAAAATAATGCATCTGAAATGAATATTAAGACTAAAAAAAAAGTAGTAAATATTTTATATGTATTTAGATTATCATTAATAAAAGAAAGAACTTGTTTTTAAATAAATCTTCTTAAAACTTAAAATATAAGCTATTTATTTAACGAATGTATAATTTTTTTTTATTTTAGACTTTTTAAAGCCAAAAAAAAACAGTCTAAATTAATTAAACAAATTTTTCAAAATTTATTAGATTTTAAAGCTATTCTCAGCTTTGAAGAGTATATTTACAAAAATGAAAAATTTTTATACATATAGTGCTAAAACACTTAAACTTATTTTTTTTTTTGGCTTTTAAACTCATATATTTTATAAAATTATAAAGAAAAATAAATACAGTATAAAAATTTTTGGATACTTAATTAAATATTAATTCAATTGTAGAGCATTAAAAAAAAACTAAATCATATTAAATTTTAAACTTTAAATTTAGGGTTTTAGCTTAATATGTTTAATCCTAATTTATTTATTCATCTAAAAGGCTATTAAATCATTGAAATTAAAACATTATGAACAGCTAGAAGCATATTTATCTATATTCATATAAGAAGAATTAAGTAGGTTCCATAAATTTATTCTTTTTTAATCATTTTACTTTCTGTGCTTTTTAAAAATGGGTTTTTCTTTTTTTTTTTTTTGAAAGAAAAGTAGAAAATTACTTGAAATAATCTTTATTAAATATGAATAATAAGCGATTTAGAAAGTCTTGGAAACAAACCTTTTTATTATGATTATTTGTACCAACTAGAAAGAACAATGGCATCACACCAACTATTATAATATTTCAAATTTCAAATGGTCAACAAAAAATAAGATTAAAAAACATTATTATTCTTAAAATATACTAATGAATAGTGTTTTAATTACATATAAGTATATACAATTGCCAATCTATTTTATGTACATCAATAGTAATATGGAGATATGGTTTATACTTAACATCATATATTAGTCATCTTTTCAACGTTTATACCCTAATATTTCATCTTTTTTAAATCTTTTTTAACGTTTATTCAAGAAAAGAACAAGCTGGAATAAATAATAATTAAAAAAAAAAAAAAAAAACTTATTGATTAAATAAAAGATTAGCAAAATGAAAGAAAAAAAGTGTTTATTAATTGTTGATTTACAAGAAGATTTTTTGCCACCTGTAAGTACAACTTTTAATTATTTATTTAAAGCGTTTCGTAGAAATACTGCAAATAATAGCATTAATATTACTTTTTATACGTTATTGTCGCAGACAAAAGATATAAGATAATTATTACTTGAATTTACGTAGAATAATATATCAACGTTTAAACAAGCAAGCAATTGACATAAAAACAGAAAGGGAGTTTGGCAGTTTCAGGAGGTAGAGATATTATAGAAGTTATTAATCAACTTATTAAAAATGTTCAATGGGATTTAATTGTATGTTCAAAAGACTGGCATCCAAAACAACATATTTCTTTTGCTTCTTCACACCCTGGTGCAGTGGCTTTTAAAAGTAAAATTACGATTTTCCATCCTACTTCTACGAAAAATAATGGATATAATGAAAATTTGTGGCCAGATCATTGCATTAAAAATACAAAAGGAGCTTGTTTTCCAGAAGAATTTGATTTAATTGACATTAAGGATAATACAAGTGGAACAAAAAATTCTCCCAATAAAATTATTTATAAAGGCACGAAACAATACTCTGAACAATATTCTGCATTTTCTGATGTATGGAATATAGAAAATAGTGATCTTGATGAGTATTTGAAAAAAAACAATATCATTAAATTATACGTGTGTGGGTTGGCATTGGATATATGTGTGATGGAATCGGCTATCGATGGGGCGCGTTTGGGATACAAAACATATGTTATTATTGATGCAAGTAAAAGTGTAGATCAGAGTGTAGAAGGGTTGAATAATTGTAAACGTAAGTTAAGCGTTAATAATATTACTAGTATTTATGCTGGTGAAATTTCTCCAATTTAATATTTTAATATTTTTTTTTTATTTTTTTTTTTTTAATTGTTTGTTATTTGAAGTCAGTCATATATGATTAGTTAAATATTTACAAAAAGAAATAAAAGAAATATCAAACTAATAATAATGATTTTTGTATTAATTAGCCGCTTCCTTTTGTGTTTAAAATAAGTGCCACAATTAACCTACCAAATTGATAAAGTTAGTTATAAATCCAATGTAAGTAAACAAAAATGAAGCCAAAAACTTTATAAGAAAACATCTATGAAAAAAAAATAGAAATAAATAACATACCCATACAAGCCCAATACTTCCGCAAAAATTAATATTAACACCATTCCAACAAACAATTTTGGTTGTAACATAAATTGACGTACACCTTCATCTCCAACTACTCCTATAGCATATCCAGCAGATAAAGCAGCAAACCCAACAGAAAGACCGCATGCTAAATGCATAAAACCATGAAACAATGTATATGTATTCTCTGGACTCATATCACCTAAAAATATTAGTATTATCATTCATATTCTATACAAAATAAAAGATTTAGTAAATCTTTAATAAATAAAAAAAAAAAATAAAACATACTTGCAATTAGAACTGAAACAACTAATCCATATACCGACAATATACCAGACATGACAACAGGAATAAGACTCTAAATCAATTGGTTAGAAATAAAATAATTAATGGTGATATAATATAAAACTTACTCGCATGATAATTTCAGGCTTAAATACACCTGCTCCTGCAATACCAATCCCACTTTTAGCTGTACCATAGGCAGACCCAACACAACTTAAAATTGTAGCTATAGCACATCTTTTTTTTTAAAAAAGGAAAAATAATATATCATATAAATGGTTAATTTATGATGGAAACCAAAAAATTCATAAAATTAAACTACACGAGATTAAAAGTAAAAATTTATATTGGAAAAAAAAAAGTTAATACAAACCCTGCAAATCCAAAAAATGGCGCAAACACTGGCGTGTATTCTGATTCCATTTGTGTAAATATAATCTAAAATATTAGACTTCTATATTAATTATTTGTATTTATATAAATATTTACTATGAAATAATGTTTTATGTTATCTCATATATGTCATCATCTCATATCTTAAATTTATATAATAATAATAAATTCATAATATAAATTATACAAATTTAATTGGCAACGGAAAACAGGGCGGGAAGCTGGATAAAACCAGTTACCCTAATTAAAAAAGGTAATACACTAAAATTTGGTTACTTCCATTTTTAAAAATCTTGTTTTTCCGTACCAAGGTAAAGAAAATAATACAACACAACAAATATTTACCCGGATTGTAGTATTACTATGTATTTCGAGTGCTATTCTAAATATAATTCAATATATTGCGGTGTTAAAAAGCGTTGTATAGAGAGAGATATTGATAGTTTTGTATTATATTAAATTTAAATTGTTAAACGTTTATTACTATACATGAATACAATAAAAAACAGTTTCTAATATATGTATTTTTTCTCCTTATATATTTTTTAAATTTAATAATATTTATTTTATTTTTTGTTATCTTTATATTTTATTTATTTATTATTTATTATTTATTTGTTACTTTTTTTTTATTTTATTTTATTTCTTGTATTAAATTTTGATTTTCACTCTACTTTTTCTTCTACTTTTGATAGTTTTACAATTTATTTTTTCAATACTGTATTCTGTGTATTCTTGATTATTATAATTATTTTATTTATTTAATTAATCATTTAGTTAATTATTTATAATTTATTTTTTTTATTTATTTTTTGTTTTTTTGTCCCATTAATTTAATTTACTTATTCTAAAAATTCTATAATATAAAAAATTTTTATGACAGACTTTTAAAGCAAAATTAAAATAGAAAAAAAGGACAAATAATTTTTATTTAAGGTACTCTATTATTTGATTATTATTAAGCTGTATTTGATTATTTATTTATTTATTATTATTAACATATGTATACTAACACTGCATATAGATAAAAATACATGTTAAAGATCCTTATAGTACATTTTGAGCTTAATATAAATTTTATAATATTATCTTTTAAAGATTTATTTTTTTATTATTTTAATTAATTATAATGTCTCATAATTCTTCATCTAAACAGTCACAGTCACAACCACATGCTCCAGCTTCATATTATTCTGTAAATAATCTTTCAAATGATAATACGCACTCCTTTAATCAACAGAGACAACAGAATGTTGGTCAAAATCAAAATCAAAACCAATTTATACAGCAAAATATGCAAAGGCAGCAGCAAGGGAATCCTCTTTTTTTTAATCCACAGCAAAGGTTTATAAAGCCGAATAGCTATTTGGGCCAAAATCATTCTGGTCCACCACACCCAAACCGAAAACCTATTCCCCAGCGTTATTATAATGCACCCCCTTCAAACTTTACAGATCCTTTTTATACTCAAAATGCTTCTCTACCGATTAATAATATGAAACCTTTGAACTCGGCTTCTTTAACCGGTTCAACAACAACGACTACTGTTATTACCACTACTGCAAATGTTAATAACAATTCAAAAAATAATCCTTCTTTTCTAATGGATCCGAATATGCCTAATGTCCGCAATGAGCTTCATCCAAGTAATGAATCATTTACTAATACCCCACATAATCCAAACATTTCAAGTGTTCCTCAATACCCGGTCGAATCGTTAGATAATAATATAAATATTATGCCAAATATTTCGAACTCTTTCTCTTCAACTCAACTTAATAATAATAATAATAATAATAATTTAAATCCTTCCTCGATTAAGAATAATTCAAATAATATGCAGAAAAAATCTATGTCTTCTCTTAATGATGTAGGAGGCATTAATCTTGATCAAAATTCAAGTTATTATTCTTACCCTCTACCATCTCTTAATGACTATGTTACTTCTGATGCTACAGAAAACTCTTTCCATGTTTCTACAAACAACTTATCGAATGACACACTAAATTTAAATGGAAATAAAAATTTAAATGAGTTACCATTTTCAAGTAGCTCTTCTTTTCTTAAATCAGATGAATCTGAGATCAAATCTTCATTACAGAACCTTCATTTAAGAAATGATACAAACCTCAATGCCCCTTTATCATATAATTCTCTTTCTCCCAACAGTTCAAATGATAATGGCAATTTAATCTCAAATCGTGAATTCGCTCATCACAGTAATAATAATAATAATAATAATAATAATAATAATAATAATAACAGTAATAATAGCAATATTAATAATAATAATAATATTAATAATATTTACGATCATCGGACTTTTTTGAAACAAAAGAATAGTAGGTCTAACTTACAACAAAGCCAAATCTCACAACAGCAACAGCAACCTTCTTCTTTGACACCAAATACAGCTCAAAAAGCTCCTCCAGTGCCTCCACCTTATAGACCGTCGAGCACTCAAAAACATACACTATCTCCTATCAATACTAACTTTTCTCTTCAGGATAGTAATTTTTCTAAAGAAGATAGCTCAAGTAATTCCTTTATAACTAATAGTTCACTTAAAGACATTAATATGAATAGATCGCCTTCTGAACCCTCTTCGAGCGCCAGGTCGGCTTCATGGCATAATGAACAGAATTCTTCTTCGTCGCTTTCACTGCTTCCAGTGTCTCCTAATAGTCGTAGTTTAGAAAATCAAGCAAAATCAAAGTCCTTAAATAGCTCATCCATTGCGTCTCTCAGACTTTTGGGTGGACAACATTCTCCGAATCCTGGACGGAACTCTAGTCTTGGTTTTCGTTCTCCACATTCTAACTTTAAACCATCATTTAGTAATTCATCAAGTACGAATTATTTTGCACAAAGATCACTTTCTCATTCTGAATCATCTTTATCGATGAATTATGAGTTAATATCTAGACCCACAAAATCATCTAGATCGACATCGAATTCTTCTTCCACCCTTGTCTCTGAACCTGGGGCGTGGACATCAACTTCTACACTTACCGGTGGATTTTCTGGAAAATCATCTGCAATTGTAACTATATCTCGTAAAGTGCCTTTAGTATATCCTGCAATGTTATCCAAGGTTGCTGAAGCTTTGTGTATGAGACTCAATGTTGGAGATAGAATAAAAAATGAGCTTACATATACTAATGCTTTTACGGGTTCAGAAGTGGTAGACGCGATTGCGTACATAATTAAAACTACTGATAGAAATTTAGCTCTTTTACTTGGACGAGCTTTAGATGCACAAAAATTTCTTCATGATGTCACTTATGATCATAGACTTCGGGATACAACTACAGATGTATATCAATTTCGAGACAATAGTACTACTTCTGCAGGCATGCAGGCTAATAACTCTGATAACTTGTCTACTGGAGTTAATGGAGTTTTTACTCTTTTAACAGAGTGTTATTCTCCAACTTGTACGCGAGACAGACTTTGCTATTCTATAGCATGCCCGCGACGGCTTGAACAACAAGCTAGATTAAATGTAAAACTTCAACCTGGATTGCGACGAGTAGAATCACGTCTTTCTATGCATGGTGATGATAAAGAACAACGTTTATGGATTCAAACGGTACCAAAAGAAATTGTAGAATCTATCCCAGAATCTGAACGTAAACGTCAGGAAGTTATTTGCGAAGTAATATATACAGAAAGGGATTTTGTGAAGGATCTTGAATATCTACGGGATTTTTGGATGAAACCACTACGCAAATTAAATATTATACCAGAACATCGGCGGGATAAATTTATTAGATCTGTATTTTCAAATATTATGGAAGTACATGATGTAAATATTAAACTTGCTGATGCACTTACTAAACGACAACAAGCATCTCCCGTTGTTCGTGAAATCGGTGATTTATTTTTGGAATACGCTAGAAAGTTCGAGCCTTTTATATGGTATGGTGCAAATCAGCATTATGGAAAGTTTGAATTTGAACGTGAAAAAAATGCAAATCCTACTTTTGCGCAATTTGTTGAAGAAACGGAACGCTTAAAAGAATCTCGAAAGTTAGAACTTAATGGTTATTTAACCAAGCCTACGACTCGTCTTGCTAGATATCCATTGCTTTTACAGCAAGTTCTCAAGCATACTTCTGACGATAATCCAGATAAAAAGAATTTAGTAAAGGCAGTAGAGATTATCAGAAGCTTTTTAAGCAGAGTAGATATAGAAAGCGGTAAAGCAGAGAATAGACTCAATTTAATTCAAATATCAAGAAGTTTGGTCTTTAAGCCTGGTGAGCATTTTGATCTTAAGTTATCAGAAGAAGGTCGCGAACTTATTTTTAAGGGTTTTCTCAAAAAGCGTACTCAAGACTCACAGGGAGATGTCCAAGTATTTTTATTTGATCATTGTATACTTTTCACTAGAGTAAAAGTAGTTAACAAAAGGGAGCAATTAAAAGTACATAAGAAGCCAGTCCCTTTAGAATTACTAATGATTTCCCAAAGTGAATCTATTCCATCCAAATCTGCTCTGACTAAACGACCATCCACTTCCCTTATTGCACGTTCTGGACCATCGAAATTTGATAATAATAATAAATACCCAATTACTTTCCAACATCTTGGTCGCCGTGGATATGAACTTACTCTTTATGCTCTTACTTTTGTAGCTCAAAAAAAATGGATTGAACATATTGAAGCCCAACGCAAAATACTTCGGGAGCGTTCTGGCGTTTTTACGCGTAAAATATTTTGCTCTAATTATTTTGAAGGCAGAAATAGAGTCAATTGTGTTGTCCCATTTGATGGCGGTCGAAAGCTTTTATATGGTACTGACCAAGGTGTCTATATTTCAGATATGCGTACTAAAGATGGAAACCCTCCTAGTCCTCCTGAAAAAACACTAGCGGTTCCTTCAATTACCCATCTAGAAGTGCTCGAAGAATATAATACTCTTTTAGTACTGGCCGATAAGACGTTGTTTTCATGGTCTTTAGATGTGTTACATGATACTTCTGATCAAATTGCTAACAGTAAGCGTGGAAGAAAAATTGTTGGTCACGTGAGTTTTTTCAGAGTCGGAATTTGCTTAGGGAGACTTTTGGTATGTGCTGTTAAATCTAGCTCTATGACATCCACTATTCGAGTACTAGAACCTATTGAGCCTACGCCTCGTGGAAGAAAGCAGCCAGCAATTAAAAAGTTTTTACCTGTTCAAACAGATACATTGAAGCTCTTTAAGGAGACATATATTTCTTCCGAAGTATTATCTCTTTCATTTCTAAAATCTAAGCTTTGTGTTGGATGCACTAGAGGTTTTGAAATTGTGTCATTGGATTCTCTAGCACCTCAATCACTATTAGATCCGGCAGATACATCTCTCGATTTTGTTATTCGAAGAGAATCTCTAAGACCTTTAGCAATTTACAGACTTAATGGAGACTTTTTACTTAATTATTCTGATTTTTCATTTTATGTTAATCGTAATGGATGGAGATCTCGATCAGATTGGATTATCCATTGGGAGGGCTTACCTCAAGGCTTTGCATTATCGTATCCTTATATTATGGCATTTGAGCCAAATTTTGTTGAGATAAGACATGTTGAAACAGGATCTTTAGTTCGAATTATTATTGGAGAAAATATTAGATTTTTGCATGATCGCACTAGATTTTTGCATGATCAAACTAGAGAAATTCTATACGCTTATGAAGACGAAAACGGTTATGATGTAATTGCTTCTCTTGATTTTTGGGAAACTATTAATGATGATTCCAACGGAAATGCGATTGTAATTAAGGAATAATATAACAAATTTTTCTTATTTTTTCAAGTTTTTGTTGAACCGATATTGTAACGATTTTAAAAGTTTACTTTTATGTATATTTTACTCACAAATGACTATAGAACAATTAAATGAGTTTTTTACATTATAAAGTATGGGGTTTTTTAGTGTTTTGTTTATTTAATATGATGTTATGTTTAAATATGAAGTAGATTTTAGGAAGATATCACTAATTATAAAAATTTATTTTTTAATTTACTTTGTTAAACTCATGATAATAGATGAAAAATGAAATGATTATAAACATAGCTTAATACATTTAAAAAAAATAAATAAAATGAAATAAAATGAAATAAAATGAAATAAAAATAAAAATAAAAAAATAAAAAAAAGTAATAAAACTGAAAAATATCAGAAAGAAACATTTAATAACGTATATAATTTACTTTTAAAAAGTGTCCTCACTAAAGAGTTTTTACTGTGGAAATATTCCGAACCTCCACATAAACACATATATAAAGACGTCGAATATCCAGTAGGCTATATCAGTTTCTATGTCCATCAGATATAAAAAAAACTTTTTAGTCAACAAAGACAATGTCATTTTATACTATAAATTTTTCTTCAAACTGGTAAAAAAAAAAAAAATAAATAAATAAATATTAAGAAATGTCCTAAAATATATGGATTTTTTTTTTTTAAAAAAATCCAAATGGATTAAATACTCCCAAAGGAGTATTATGATTGTTTAATTGTTTATGATTTGCTTCTTCTATAGTATTTTATTTTATTTTATTTTATTTTATTTTATTTTTTTTCATCTATTACTCGAACAGGAAACTTTCCTATTGCATAAAGAATTTGTAGATTCATATTTTTGGGAATCACAAAAATCATTAATATAATGTTCTATTCCAGACCAGCTGAAATAACGATTCGATTTATTAGAATTTTGATTTATTGAAATAGAGTTGAAATTGCTACTTTCTGAAGGAGTACTTTTTGTTTTACAAAGACAATTTTCGTTTTTATGAATGCAACTTTGTTTTGTTTCATCTTCAGATGAATTTTCATTAGATAAAATACAATTTAAAGAATCCCAGGTAAATTTTTCCTTTGATTTTGACACAGAATAAGAGATGGATCTTTTCTTTTTATTTTTATCTTTGAGCTGAATATTATTAAAAGAATAAGATTTATATATCTTGTAATAATTTTCGTCTGTACTATTATTTTCATAGTGATTTATATTACTGCGATAGAAGTTAGTGTTCGTATCATGTATTGTAGATTGGCAGACAGTATCGTGGTGCACTGCAAGTTTTGTACATATTGAGATTGAATCATTATAAGAATATTCTGAATCATTCTCGTAGCTTTTTTTTGAAAGCTCGTTATTTGAACTTAAGCGATTCTGAATAAACTTACTTAAAGATCTTTTTTTCCTTGATTTTGATTCGAATACTGAGGAAATTAATTTATCTTCATATTCCTGTTTATTACAGAAATTATTTAAAGAGGATGAATTCATTTTTTACGATGAAAATAATAAATGTTAAAATTTTAATAATTTTACACTAATTATTAAAATGGACGAGATAATGTCTAATAGTTAATTAGCTCCTTTTAGGATGCAAATAACTTTGCAGATAGTAAAAAAAGAAGAAAAGAAAAAAAAAAAAAAAATTATGATTTAATACTAATTACAACATATATTACTATTACACTATAAAATTTTATATAAATATATACTACATATCTTACTATTAAAAATGTATCAAATATTTTTAATATTTATTTAAAAATTTAAATTTTAAATAATTAATATATTCTATTATTATAGTATTTTATATGAGGCTGGTAATAAAATAAATTAAAACTATGTAAAAACTGTACCTAAATTTGTTTAAAAACGGTTGCTATCGTATATTCAGAAGAGGCTAGTTTAATTAAATTAATTAATTTTTTTCTTTTTTTAGATAGTTTTTATTACTATCATTATTATATTATATACAACGTTTACAAAATCGTTTACAAAATCGTAATTACTATAGTAATTAAAATTTAATTACGTTTTCAATTTGTAGAAAAAGCAACTGTTGTCATGGACATCGTTTTGTTTATAAATATTGCCCTGTTGGTTTGGTTGTCGTATAATATTGTTTTTTTTATTATTTTGTTCTTGCTTTAATTTTCTATAAGTCTTGATAACAAATTTATATTACCCGGTTAATAAATACAGAAGGAGAAAATCAATATTGTTAATTCAAACTAACGTATTACGTGATTAGAAATATGATGTAAATTAAAGATAAAAACGGAATAATATTTAAAAATTAATTTATTTTCAATTATTTATTTACTTCTTTTTTTTTTTTTTTTTTTTTTTTTTTTTTTTTTTTTTTTTTTTTTTTTTTTTTTTTTTTTTTTTTTTTTTTTTTTTTTTTTTTTCTCTCTTTGTTTTTCCTTTTTTTAATTCATTCATTAAAAATATTATTTAAAATGGCTGAAAAATTCTCAGCTTCTTCTATAACTTATACTTTATCTGATGGTGGAATTATCCCTGCCGTAGGGTTAGGCACATATACAGCAGAAAACAAAGACGAAGTTACACAAGCAGTTAAAACTGCTTTAAAAGTAGGTTATAGATTAATTGATACTGCAAGAGCATATGGAACTGAAGCTGCTATTGGTAAAGGTCTTAAAGAATCAGGTATTCCTAGAAAAGAAATATTTATTACTACTAAAGTTTGGAATGATCATTTTTCTAAAGAAGGAGTATTTGAATCCGTTGAAGGGTCGTTGAAGGATCTTCAAACTGATTATATTGATTTACTTCTTTTACATTGGCCTGTAGCTGGAAAATTAGATTCACATGAAAATTTTACAAAACTTGATATTCAACTTTCTGAACCTTGGTCTGCTTTCGAAGAATTAGTAAAGCAAGGTAAAGTTAAACATATTGGTGTTTCAAATTTCACTAGAAAATATTATCAGGAAATACTTAAATCAGCTAAGATCAAACCAGTTTTAAATCAAATTGAATTTCATCCTTATTTTAACCACCCTTCTTTTGTTGAATATTCAAAATCTTTAGGAATTCTTGTCCAAGCTTATACTCCATTAGGAAATCAAGTTGTTCCAGGTACAGAAAATTTTCCTCGAGTTTTAAATGACCCGGAGTTATTAAAATTATCTGAAAAATATAAAGTTCCAGTTTCAACAATCGTTCTTTCTTGGGATATTGCTTTGGGTGTTTCTACTGTACCCAAATCTGTCACTCCTTCAAGAATTGAACAAAATCTTCAATTAATCAAGCTAGATTCTGAAGATATTGAATTAATTACAAGTTTGAACAAAAAAAATATAAAGTATGTTGACACATCAAAATTTGCTGGCGAACATTTAATTTATGAATAATTGTATTATTTTATTTTTTTGATTCAGTTTATATTAATTTATGATATTTTTACATAGAAATCCCTTTATTTATTTATTTAAATGAACATTATATTAGTGATAGAGCCGTCTTGTGGTGATAGTGTATATAAATTAGTCATAAAATAAACTTAGAATACGCCTGAATATATATAATACAAGTAAATACATTATACATTTATTACGCGTCCTTTAAATAGTTCATTCCTCTATTGCATCCTCGTAGTTATATTTCTTTTGTTCAGCTGATATCACAGACATACACTGAAATTGTCCAGAATATGCCGCCTTCCATAATCTTATCTTTCCATCATCTCCTGCAGAAGATAGTAATGTTCCAGTGACATTCCAGGATACTCTCCACACCTCTGCCTTATGATCATCAAATTCTCCAATTAATTTGACAGTATATAAAGATTTTGCTTCTTTCGTATTCGATTTATTTTCCATTCCATTTGTTGAATTTAATTTAGATTCGTTATTTTTTCCAGTTTCATTTGCTGTTCCCAAAGAAATAGACAAACCTATTGAAGTACTTGAAGAAGTACCACTACTATTATTTGTTAATTTGTTTAAATTAGAAGATACCGATGATCCTGAATTTTGTAAAAAGTTACTTTGAGGTGGATTAAATAACGATTCATTTTCAAATGTATTTAAATTTGATTTAGAATTTCCGGCATTATTGCTTTTATTATCGGGAATATTATTTTCTTCCATATTTTCTGCTTGATTATTGGGAGATAATTGAAATATCCGTACATAACCATCTCTACAAGCAGTTGCAATAAGTTGATAAGATCTTCCCATTTCTGGTGCCCAAGATACATCTCTAATTAAAGAACCATGCCCTGGTAGTTCTTCAGCTTTTAAGTATTGACCAGTATTTTGGTCTTTACGATAAACACAGGCATATGAAAGAGCACATACAGCAATTTGTTCTGGTGCAAATTTTGAAGGGCACCATGTCAAGCAATAAGCCGATTCCGCTTCTCGCTGAGGCTGCTTTTGATGTTTTTGTTGCTGTTGTTGTTGTGAATTAAGGTTATGGGATTGGGATGGTAATTGAAATCTTGATGGTGAGGGAACTATTTCTGTATCAACTATTAAAGACCAATAATGTAAATTTGAAGGTTCTAATGCTTCATAAATTCTTAATGTAGCATCTGTACCAATTGCAGCAAGTTTAAGTCCGAATTGAGCTGGTGCAAACCAAATATCATGTACTGGTCCTCTAGAATCGAGTAATACTGTAAGTTTAGACCATCTTCTACCTGAACCACGAGGTTCATTATCTTGTTCCTCAAAAATTTTTACTGTACGATCAAAAGAACAAGTAGCAATAACTTGACCGAATTCAGGATTTGCCCATACAACTCTTGTAACTGATGCTTCATGAGGATGAAATGAATCATTTAATGTCCATTTTCCTGTATTTTCGTCTAAATCAAATATTTTAACATGTTGATCAGATGAGCATGTAGCTATTCGAGTACCATAATAATCTATTTCGTGTTAGAATATATATGTTTGTTACATAATAAAAAAAATAATAATAATAATAATAATAATAATAATAATAACCTACCATATGCTATATCATGTATTAAATCTTCATGTCCCGTAATAAAAGAATTCATTTCTTTTTTGTTATGGTTTTTATATTAGCTTATTATTTAATAATGTTATTGTTTATTTTTAATTCTAAATACACATAAGATAAATTTATTAAGAGTATAATTTCACCGCAACGGTTTTATGTGCAAAAAAAAAAAAAAAAAAAAAAATATTTAGATAGTTTTAAATATTTATATTTAGTATATTTATTTATTTATTCATTTATTGTTTTTATTTATTTATTATTTACTACATTATTTACTTTACTATCTGTTATTATTAATTAATATATTACTTATATATCATAATACATTATTTATTCTATAAACTACATATTAACAATAATTATATTTATACATATATTCTCGTTAAACCTATATTCATGCATATAATTAATTCTAAATTTCAAGCATTCTTTTGCAAATTTCAACATACTAATGTACTGAGTTTATAAAAAAATACAATTCTTATAAGAAATTTTATTCAAATTAATAAAGTGTTTGCCGTTAAATAATTTATAATCACAACCTTATTATTATTTTTTTTTTTTTTAAGTTTTAATATTTTAATATACTCTACCAAATTATATTATATGATAACTGAAAAAAGTCAGTAAATATTAAAATTTATTTTTCTATATTTATTTCTTTTTTTCAAATTAAAATTGCTAAATCATTCATCCCATCTAAAAAAAAAAATACTTTGTTTAAAGGAAACTAAATTTATAATTTACTATAGAAACGTTTTTATTATAAAAAGGTTTTTTTTTTAATTAATTGTAAAAGTAAAAATACTCTTTTAAATAAGCTATTCAAGATCACGTGCTTATATATCGCTTAATTGTGCTTTAAATTGATATTAAGAATTATTCTAATAATTAAATATAGCAAATTTAGAAATTGTAGAGTTAATAATAATAATAATAATAATAATAATAATAACTATAATATAATAATTATAATAAGAAAAATCCAACATATTTATTAATATGTTTTCTCTAGAATATCTAGGGGAAAAATTTCCTTTTGTATCGGATGCATTTGTTTGTAATGTTGGACTATCAATATTATGTTTTTTGAGTGGACTAATAATAATTCCAAAAATAGCACCTTTATTTATAAAAGCTGGACTTTCTGGAAAAGATTTATCTAAAAAAAATAAGCCTTTACTTCCTGAAACAATGGGTGCTGTTGTTTCTATAATATATTTATTTTCTTTATTTCTTTTTATTCCATTTATGTTTTATAAATATTTAGTTACCCAAACTTCTGGTGGAGGTTCAAGAGAAGGTGGCATGGAAATGATTGAAACTGGTAGAACATTATCTAAATTTCCTCATTCAAAATTATCTGAATATCTTGCAGCAATTCTTTCTTTAGAATCTACTTTAGTATTAGGGGTTTCTGATGATTTATTTGATATTAGATGGCGCACAAAATTATTCCTTCCTGCTTTTGCTGTTATTCCTCTATTAATGGTTTACTATATAGATTTCGGTGTAACTTCTGTGGTCATACCAAACAATTTATCCTTTTTATTTAATGGGAAAACTACTATGGATTTAGGTTTTTTATATTATGCATATATGGCTTCTGTTTCTATTTTTTGTCCAAATAGTATTAACATTTACGCTGGCGTTAATGGATTAGAGGTTGGCCAAAGTGTAATTATCTCATTACTACTTCTTACAAATGATTCGCTTTATTTATATAAATACCCATCAACCCATCCTGCTTATCAATCTCATATGTTTTCAATCTATCTTTTGTTACCATTTTTGGGATCATCGTTAGCTTTATTGTATTATAATTGGTGGCCTGCATCTGTTTTCGTAGGTGATACTTATTGTTATGTTGCTGGAATGGTTTTTGCAGTAGTTGGAATCCTAGGTCATTTTTCAAAAACTTTACTACTTTTTTTTTTACCTCAAATCTTTAATTTCATATACTCAGCACCACAGTTATTCAAGTTAATTCCATGCCCTAGACATCGTTTACCGCACTTTATAGAATCATCTGGTCTATTGGAGGCATCAACTGTTGATTTTGATAAAAAACCACCATCAGAGCTAGGAATTCGTCTTATGATCATTTTAGAAAAATTTAAACTAATTAAACTTTGGAAGGATAAAGATGGGAATATAATTAAAGCATCGAACTTTACTTTAATTAACTTGGTACTTGTACACATTGGTCCAATACGTGAAGATAAATTAACTTCAATACTAATGGTCTTACAAGCTATATCGGGTCTTGTTGCCCTGAGTTTAAGGTATAAGCTTGCAGCCATTGTATTTGGAACAGATAATATATAAAATAAAAAAAAATAAAAAAATTTGAACTTGACGAAAAAAAAATAGCATTTCAAATTTTTAAATAAACTAAAAAATAAAAATAAAAATATTAATATTAACAAAAATAATTTATAGATTTTTAATTTCAACTAACTTTTTTTTTATGATAATTAATGACAAGATTAAAAAGTAAAAAAAAAAAAAAAACAATTATATAACATGAAACTTCTATTGCATTTATGTATTATTCTAATTTTTAAAATTTCTTTTTATAAACTTTTGTTATGTTTCTCCTTTAACTCTTCATATTCTTTTAGTAATGGACTTACCCATGCGTTAACATATGGTGACTTGATTGAAGAAAGAACCGATTTAAATTCTGACAGGTCTAAGGTACCATTTGAAGATCTTTCATATTCTACCATTTGAAGCAGGCATTCAAATTTATCAACATCTTTAACAAATCTAGATTCAGGGGTATTACCGCTTTCATATTCATTCCATAATTCATAGATGGTTTCCGCTGATGTAGGAAATTGGGGGTATAATAGCGAATTCTTTATATGTTCTATTGCTTTAAGTTCCCTAGCGTGCTTTTCTTCTAAACTCAAATAAATTTTTAATAGAAAATATTAATAGAAAAAAAGTTTTAGTATAAAGCAAAAAAATTTAATAAAAACAAAAAAAAAATTTCAATAAAGTGTAATAAAAACCTTTTGATATTGGCTCAATCGGGGTGATATCACCTACTATTGATTCAGCCATATCATGTACAAGTGACATTTTAATGCATTTGTTTTGATCTAATTCAGAGGGAGCTAAAAAAGAAATAATAGCCATTCGATACCTGAAATAAAAACAAAATGATAAATGAAAAATTAGTTTAATTTTCATATGTGAATTATTCTTGAACAAAAAATAAAATTATAATAAAATAAAATAAATAAATAAAATAATACAAACGATTAAAATTATATTTACATATGATCAGATATAGATTCTATGAAATTGTTAGCGTCTATCTATATAAAAATAAACTTTGATAAAAAAAAACTATTGCACATAGATAAAATTTTCGCTTACCTGGGTGTGGAACATTATGATATACCCATCCAGTTCGAGGAGTAGTTTTCAATTTCTCAATCAAATGAAAAAAAGGTAAAGGGCTAGGAAGGTTTTCAGGTATATCTTTAGGCAAAGCCTTTTCAAGACTCCACTTTTCCTCAGACATATTATATAAAATACTTTAAAAAAATAATAATTATTAATAAATTAGAACTAAAGCAAAAAAAAAAAAAAAAAAAAAAAATTCAACTATTTTCTTTAAAATAGTTTTTTGTTAAATTGTTTTCAAATACAAAGTTATCTATATAGCCAATTTATTGAAAGAAAGTTGAATATCTTCTGCGAATTATAGTCCTGTTTTTACATTACAAAAATATCTAATCTAAAGAGGGTAACTTAATACTTAAATTTTTCCCAATACGGTGAATTAGTTTAAAATACAAAATTATGTCACAGGACATAGTTAAACAAAAGCATTGTCTTCCATTTTAATTTATCTTTAATTTTTTTCTATCTTTTTTTACCAAAACTTAGTCGATTTTTATTAACCATTCGTTTGACGTCTATTCATGTGATTAGAAAAAGTATATTAATGAATCAAAACTATTTGCATATGTTCTATAAAAATAAGAAATAGTTTTAATGTAACCTCCAACTAAAAATATTAAAAAATAGATAATTACTAAAAGTAATAAATTAATTCTCATGATGCTTTTATGCCTACACAAAGACTTGTGTTCTTACTCGTCTATAAAGCTATTAAAGCATTATTTTTTAATAGAGTTATTAATATTTTTAAGTATTCCGTTATGATATCTCTCTAATTCAAAACTACAGATTTCATATTTGTCATTGTAATTTTTAAATTAGTTTTTTTATTTAGAATTAAATGAATATCAAATAAAAGAGAATTTTACCGAATTCTCACCAAATAAAAAATCTATCTTAAAAATTGTAATTCCATAAAAACCAGAGTAATCAAGTGAAGATTAGACATTAAAACGATCCCTTACTGTCAACTTCAATAATATGAAAAAAATTTTAGGTAATAAATCAGTTTCATAAATTTACAAATAATGACAAAGGTTTTCCTAAATACAGTTTAAATTACTATATTTCTGCTTAAAGAATATACAAAAGTCTCAGAAATAAATCAGTATTATCTAGACTATAAATCAAATTACCGTCATTTCTAATTTTTAAATAATAAGCCCTGAACCCTAATAAGCAAGTGATTTTATCTTAAAAAAACTGTTTATAAAATCTAAACAATGGGAGCACATAGGATAGGTAAATTACATGTTAAAAAAGCTCTGGTATTCTCATGTAAATATAAGCATAGATAGCATATGATATAATATTCATTTTAAAAAAGATAAAAAAGTTTTAACTAAAAACTTAAGCCTCAGAATACTCCAAACAGATAGTACCACAAGCATAAAGCTAAATATTTATAACAGCTGTAGTTAAAAAAAAATTCATATTTATAACTTCGATACTAAAAATGCTATAATATGTATAAATTTTATATTTAATCTAAGTATGTGTCATTGAATATGAATAAATATTATCATTTACGAACTACTCATGCAGTAGAGAGGAGAAAAGTAAATTTTTTGTATCATATAAAAACAAGCTCGTATTAAAACAAAGTGTGCCATAGAACATTAAAAAGTATCAAAGAAATTATTTTGCAATAATTTAAATACTATGTAAATTTAAAATTTTTTCGCTTATTTCTATGTTAAAAAAAATGTTTTTTTAACAGACTTTTATATACATTGTTACTATTTTTTTCAAAAGAAAACCTAAATTATCCATGTCATAATAACAAAATAATAAACATATTAATTTTTAAATAAAGTACTGTTAATTTAAAAACTTATACATGCAAATTATTCACAAGAATTTGTAAATCTTCATTATTTAAATTATAATCTGTTAAATATTTTTAAAATATTTTTAGTGGAATCAATCCAGATTGATCAGTAAAGAAAACTGGCGGTATCAAGTATAATCAAGGTTGCTAAGGAGAAACTGTCATTTAGGAGGTTAAGATGCACATGTGTTAGGGTATTATTATTGCTCAATAAACTTCGATAATACAGTGATGAATTGGTCATGTTATATAGCTAAAAATAAATAAGCTTTCATAAAAAGGCTTAAAAGAAATTTTAAAAACTGTAGCTTTGCATTTTTGATTCAATATTTATTTTTATAAATTTTTATATTAATAATAAGTATTCCTTTACGTTGAATAAAGTAGGATGAATTAATAAATTTATTCATGATAATTTAAAAAAATCGTTTTTTCATCTTTAATAAATAATTCTTTTTTCTTTTTCTATGTTTAAAAAGTAAAACTTAAAGTACAATTATTTTATAAAATTTCAAATAAAAATTTAAATTGGGTTGTGTATATAAAAAAAAAAAAAAAAAAAAGAAAAAAAATTTTCAATTAACAGATAATTTATTTAACACACTACATTTATAATATTTTGTTTTATGTATAATTAACTATTTTTTCATTATAATACTTTTTATAAATATTTTACAAAAATGCAAAATCGTAATATACATAATCTTTTTAAAAAAAAGAAAAAAAAATTAATACTGGATATTATTAAGTTTGTTACTCATTACTTTTAAAATTAATTATAACTGTATATTTTAATCAAATCTAACTTCTTTGGAGATTTCTTCCAAATAATACATATAAATTATATAAAATAAAATATATCATACAATAAATTAATACAAGATAAAATGCCTAAATCAAGATTTTAAAGAAATAGCCATTAACAATCGAAGTACCTCAAAATGAAAGAAGCTTTTTTTATTCATATCCTGGGTATATAGATGATAAAACTAAATTAAAATAATGATACTATGACAACAAAAGTACTAGACAATATAATTTTAATTTTAAAAAATATTCATTTATATTCGATTACTAATATATATGTACGTATTACTAACAATATCGATAAATTGGTAGTTGGGAAGAAATCAAAAAAAATAAAATTTTAAAATAATAAGCAAAGTACAAAATTACCTTTCTGCAATCATATAAAAATTGTTTTATATTATATGTGAATTTAGATCATGGATGAAGTTTTAAATATTATTAAAGATGCAGCTACAGCTGCATCAGAAGCGATAGGTAAATTAATAGAAAAGTCAAACTCACAAACTAAATTAGAAGATGATAAATCAACCAAACTTCTTGGTAAAGAAGCAAATTCATTACTTGGTTTAAAAAATAGTGTAATGACTGAATATCTTGCACATCTTGCATTAATAATAACAGCCCGTGTTGATAATGATATAGATTTATTTGATGAAATGAGCTTAAAAGCAGTGAGTGATCGAGTCGTTTTAGAAAGAGGTGTACGACCATTAGAAAAAGATTTATCTTATGCATTTGATCGTGCTATTTCTTCTTACAAAAAATACGAACAAAAACAATTATTAAAAGAACAAGAAAAAAATGAAACATCTGATTCAAGCGCAGACTCAGATTCAGAAGATGAGAAATTACTTTATAAACCTGAGGTAGGCACACGTAGTTCGAAGAATACATCAGAAAGACAAGACAAATCACAACGCCAACGAGGAAATTCTAGCTCGAAATCAGAATTATATAAACCTCCAAGAATTTCAGCTACTCCATATCCCGGAGGAAATAATAATTTGGAATCTAATTCATCTGGGTCAGGATCTAATGCACGACGACGTCGCCATAATTCTGCTCTTGAAGAATATATTGCTGAGAATTCAGATAGACCATTATCTGCGCCATCGATTGGAACTGATTTTACTGTTATGAATGCAGGTGACACAGGAAAAGGAAAACATAAAGGTGCTGTCGTTGGAACTGCAACTTCACGGGAACGAGCAAAAGCCCGTGAAGTAAGAGATTACGAAGAAAATAATTTTACTAGATTACCAATTGCTTCTAAAAAGCAACAAGCTGCGGAGCGTAAACGGAAGGCAAGGGTTGGAGCTGATGATTTTTTTGGCGAGGAATGGGGGTTATCAAAATCTTATAATGGTAAAGATTCTTTTTCAGGGAAAAGGAAACAAAAGGATTCATTGTATAGACGAAGTCAAAAAAGGTCTCGAGAATTATGATATGTGTATTTATGTAATTAGTTTTAAATGTAATATAGGTTGTTGTTTTAATATTTTATTAATATGGTGAATACTAAATAGATAAAAATGCAAATTACAAAATCAAACCGTAGCAAAAACATCAAAAATAAGTGAAAAAAGTAAAAAAAAAAAAATAAATGCAACATAAGATTTTTTTAGAAAATAAGACATGCAAGTTATAATATAAAACTTTGAATAAACTATTATACTAACGGTGAAATTGGTTTATTTGGGGCCAATTTTAAGGAAAGATTATTAGCCATTCTCACTTTTGAGCTTGACTTTTGTTTTGGTTTGTATAACTTTTTTCGGACAACCATAACTGGAACTGGTGAATTTTTTATAAGATAATTTGAAAAAGAGCCTAACAAAACACCTTTTATATGCGTTAAGCCTCTTGAACCAACAATAACTAATGTAGGATCAAGAAAACTAATCATATCTGATACAAAATATTTTGCATTCGAGCAATGTACTACTTCGGTGATTATACGTACTTGTAAACGAGTACGTTTTAGCAACGCAACGATATCTTCTGTAATAGCTTCTATAAAACTTATTCTTTCAGCTTCCGCTTTTAATGCTTTTTTCATATTTTCTTCTTTTTCTTTTTGTGCCTTTTCTTGACTTTTGCTTCTCTCATTGTCTTCTGATGTTACAGTATCAGAAGAAGTATTTTTAGCGCCAGAATCTGCTAAAGAAGATGACGAAGAAGAAGAAGTTAAGAGTAACCCACGCTTTAGTTTTTCATGATTTTTTTGTTGTTGCTGTTGATCCTGATCAATAGCATATATTATGTAAAGTGAATTGCCATCTCTTAGAACAGTTCCGACTGTCCACTCTAAAGCATAATGTGTAGCTGATGACAAATCAGTAGGCACCAAAAAGCGTTTTGCGCGACCCTTTTGCGAAGCATACTTAGCATAATTCCCTCGAGTAATTGTTCGTATAGCTCTATTAGATTCTGGGGATGTAACAATAGGCGAAAATGAGACATTTAAGTCACGCGCTGTTGCCCAGTCATTTATCTCTTCCATCTCTGCTGTATAAGGTACAGGAGACCTACCTAAATATTTTGCAGCAGCAATATTTGCATTCGGATCATCATTATAAGATTGTGTAGAAGATGAAGTACCAGAACTTGAAAGCAAATTTTTAGGAGATAATGACGAAGTAGCCTCAAATGCTGAATGCGGGCGAATCCTATGAGTCTTTTTTGATAATGCACCATCTATGTTAACCTCCTTTTTAGCACGGTTTGGATGAGGATCATTTAATAGAGAATTAAATTTATATTTGGAAGAAGCTACAACTTTACGTTCATCTTCTAATGCACCAAGCAACGAACTTGCAGGTTTCGGAGCAGAGGCATTTAACAACATTGTAGTGTTTAAACCTGAATAATCTCTTTCGCCATCTTCATCACCATCTGATTCTGAATCCTCTGAGTCGCTGTCTTCTACTTCAGAAGAGGAAGTTGAAAACTCTTCATCAGTATCATCATATGCAATACGACCATTATCATCGTCATATATATCATTGGATCGTCTAGTAGAAGAAGAACCTCTAGAGCCATCACGTCTAGTTCGACTACGATCCCTACTTCGTCCTCTACTTCGGCTACTATTACGACTATTATTTCCACTCTCTCCTGATAGTAAATCATTGGTCTCTTTACTTCTACTTTTTCCGCGTTCATTATCCTCATCATCGTCTTCGTCATCAGAAAAAACTTCTGCATACTTTTTATTTTCGTTATTTTCTTCGCCATTGATTGAAGAAGACTCAGGATTTTTTTCGTTCCGATGTCTTGTATGATGGGAATGATGATGACTAGATTTTATAGCTGATTTTCTAGAAGACTTATCTTTATGTAGTCTGGCATTATCATCTTGAGAATCAAGATTTATTGTCGAGGAATTAGCAGAGTTGTGAAGAGAAGGGCTTGATTTAACATAATGTGCCAGCAAACCGCCAGATTTCACTAAGGAAGCATCTGAGAGTCTCCTGTATGCATTTGAAAAATCTATACCTTCCAAGTCATCAGTTTCAAAAGATTGACGCCTTGAAGAATTTGCCGAAGAGTAAGAATTCACTGGACGAAGAGAATTCATATTACTTTTATATGGAGATAATGTATTAGAAGTGCTAGAAGATTTATAAAAAACTGCCGGAGTTGATGGTACTGGAGTTAACAATGGCATTCCGGATGAGTAAGAATAACCTGAAGTTGGTGTTGGTGATTTTGAACGAGGGCGTCTTTGTGGTGCATAAGAAGATGAAGTAGTTTTTGGTGAAGGCAAAGGTTTATTTTGAGATACTTGTGGTTGCTTTTCTCTCTGCTTTTGTGATAAAAGGGCAGGAGATACAGAAGCAGATGAAGTAGGAGAAGGAGATGAAGATTTAGGTGGTTCTATAATTAAAGATGGAGGACGATGTGGGGAAATAGACGAAGAAGTAGACGAGGGTTGATTATTCACTGATTTTGTTGATGCACGTCTTTTCCATAGAGAAGAAAATGAAAATAAACCTTTTGAAGATGAAGAAGAGGGGGTTGTATCATTATTTGCTGGATCTTTTTTAAGTTTTGAAACTGAAGTTGGTTTAGAAATAGATATAGCAGGAGCGGATTTAACAGGTTTCAGTTGAGACAGATTTGAAGATTTTGAAAAAGAATTATTTTTAGATTTGGATGTAGTGATAGTAGGTGTAGTTACTGCAGATTGACTTGCATAACGAGTGGGAGAAGTTGCTGCCGAAGCAGGATAAATGGATTTATTTGATTTAACGGTATTCTTATTACTAATATCATCATCAATGTCATCTATTAGTAAAGATTTTGATTTTTTATAAAAAGTTGGAGATATCGCGCCAGATCCAGTGGATGCAGATCGTGGATGACGTTGAGAGCTCTCTGTATCACCAGAAAGTAACTTTAAAATCTCTTGACGTTCTTCTTCAATTGCTGCTTCAAGAGACATGTCGAGAGTAAATTATGAAGAATAATGCAAAAGAAAAAAACGAAAACAAAATAACGAATAGAATTAAATTCAAAAATCGATTAAAATAAATAATAAATTATAATAAATATAATAAATATAATAAATAATGATAATAATAAATAATAATAATAAATAATAATAATAAATAAATCAAGTGGCAAATTTAAACAAAATAAGCAGACTAAAAATACTACAAATAATGCACCAAAAAACTTCCTAAGATAAATAATAACAAATAAATGCAATCTTTATATTATATAATAATAATATTAAAATTAATTGGAAAAACAAAATTAAATTGACAAAGAAAAATGAAAAATAAAAATAAAATTAAAATAAATTAAAATAAAATAAAATAAAATAAAATAAATTAATTAAATTAATAAAAAAAAAAAAAAAAAAAAAAAAAAAAAAAAAAAAAAAAAAAAAAAAAAAAAAAAAAAAAAAAAAAAAAGTAAGATGGAAGGAAAAAAAAAACAAAAAAATCAAATCTATTGTTAATAAATATTATATGATTGTATATCTAATATATACTTTGAATAAATATTATTCTATATTTAAAATGGTTGATAATTATAGAATGTATCTAATTGAGATTTTCTCCAACAAATAAATAAAATAAATCACTAATAGTGAAAACAATATCGAAAATCGCGATGACTACATAGAAAGAAAAAGTAAATATAATATCTAATTAAACAAAAGAAATAAAATACGAGTTCCTATAACTACTATAACCATAGAAACTATAAAAACAGCAAAAGTAAAAAGACGAAAAAGAAAAAAATAACGTTTTAAAAATTGCTAATTTAAACAATTTTTATTACTATCAAACGTAACTTAGCAACCTAAAATAAAAATTTTTAGGTAATACCTCTTTAAAAAGGTGATTAGCATCATGTAAACAACAACCATAGCAAATGACAAGGAGATAAAAAATAAAAATAATAAAAAAAATAAAAAAAAAAATACACTAGTAGTATGTTACTCAGACAACAAAAAAATTAGCTCTAATTTTGAGGTTGCCAAGGAATTAAACTTATAGTGTAAATTAGTCAGGTGCAGAATCATTTCCTATACAGGAAACGTTATTGTATACGTGCAATTCGGATGTTTCGGTGGAGAGAAATACATAATATGATTAATAATGTTATATAAGTAATTACGTAACACGGGCATCCCGGCATCTGCATCGGCCTAACTTTACATAGTAATTGCTTAATATTCTAAAAAAACGTTAAATATGTAATAGATGAGGGAGCGGATGAACGAAGGGAAATAGTAAATGATTAGTTGATTGACTTATTATTGATTAGTTAATTAAATCACTAAAATATATATAAGCAAATATTCACACTGATAAATATATAAATTAATTAATTAATAAATAACTAAACTGATACATAAATACATAAATACCCAAATGTTTAAAACTGTTTAAGTTTTGTTTCAATTTATCAAATTAAAATATTTTTGACTTTTACTAATAATATATTTTGTTTTTCATATTTTTTCATATATATATATATATTTTTTTTAAATCTTTTAATATTATATTTTTGATTTAATTTATATTTAATACTATATTTTATTTTATACTTAATACTATATTTTATTTTATACTTAATACTATATTTTATTTTATAATCTATTTTATCTTTTGCTTATACATTCTACGTTTTAATTTTAAATTCTATACACACACAAAATGCTTACACTTAAAAGAAAAAGGTATGGTTTATTAATTTATTTAGTCCTATTTATCTAATATACTATTTGAACTTTTACTGATATTTTATTTTAATATTTTATTTATTTTAAACTATAGAGTTTCTCCAGATTCAATGGTCACTAAAAAGTAAGCTTAATAATTCAAAAGCGGTAATTATTTTTTATTTCTTTTAAACATTAGCTCATCTTATTTAAAAAAAAAAAAAAGGGAAAAATAACTCATTATCATTTTTTTACATTTATTTGACGAAAAAATTATTTATTTTATTATATAAATATTTATATTTATTTATTTATTTGTTTAACTCTTATAATATGCCTTACTCTAACATTATTTTCTTTTTTTATAGAACTCGTATGCCGCGCACACCCTCCTCGTGGGACCCTCAAGACGATGCGTTGCTACGTCATCTAAAGGAACAACTAAAATTAGGTTGGAAAGAAATTGCGAATCATTTTCCGACAAGAACACCAAATGCTTGCCAATTCCGTTGGAGGCGTTTAATATCAGGAAAACTTAGATCACATGTTAATGCTTCTCTCAAAAAAGAGATAAATATTAGTAAAACTCTTGCTAGTATTGCTCAGTATGCAAATGCCAATAATAATATCAAGAATAATTCTAATTCTTCTGTCGCTTTAGTTGGGAAAGAAGATACCCCTAGCAACGGCACTAAGAATACATCTAATTTAACCGTAGCCAGAGCCGCAACCATAACCGCAACCACAACCACAACCACAACCACAATCACAGATGCAAATGGACTAATGAAAAACAATAATAATATAAGTAAAAATAATCTCTCTTCATTAAATACAAAATTTTCTACAAGATCGAGATCTTCATCTTCCTCGTCCTTATCTTCATACTCTTCATTTTCATCATCATCATCTTCTCTAAATTCACCATCACTATCTTCTCCTGACGATGAGCACAATGTTAATCAATTCTCGGCTATAACGGATCGAATTAATTATATTAACCCTAAATCTAATTTGGATATTATTCCGCTACAAACCAACTCCGATCGGTCCGAACTAATTAACAATCAAATTTATAATACTAATGTTTTTTATGCACAACCAGCTATTTATCCAGTGTGTAATAATTTTAATTTTAATTTACCACAACCACAAAGGGCTTTATATTTTAATGATCAGTTACCAATATCTAGGACACCTTATTCGCCTAATAATGTAACTTTATCTTGGACTGCTGAGGAAGATGATTTATTATTAAGAAAAGATCTTCGCATGGAAGAATTAAGCATTTTGTTTCCAACACGCTCAGAGGATGAAATCAAAAATAGAATTTTCGAACTTTCCTTAAATAACTTTCCTCATTCTAATCCTTCTAATTTTTATGGAATTTCTTCTGCATCATATTTTCCTCCTAATTCTAATCAGGTCTTTCCTGCAAATTCCACAAATTCATCATGTTTTTCAAGTTCAAACCCAGTTTCTGTATGTTCTACACCAACATCACCAAGCTTCCCATATAATCCTAATAATGTTAATAATAGTAACTATGGATATAATGGAAATTTATTTAATAGAAGGAATGATGAGATGGGAATTTTACCACTCCCTATGGCGATTCCAAATACAAATTTAATGCAAAATAGGGAGTCATTTTACTTGAATAACCCAGGTTTATCTTCATCATTAACTTCGATATCTTCAACTACATCAGAGAATTCACCAAATTTATTCCCAACTCCTTGCTTGTTGCCTAATGGTGTACAGGGAGCTTCAGATGAGAACAACACATCTAAAAATGACAAAAATGATGATGGTAAACATGATATTGTTCTACCACATTTAGCAGGAATGGATTACTATAGAATGCTACCTATTCCAAAATCTTTTTTACGAAAAGAGGTTGCTTATTCTCAAGATACGATGGATTGTGAAAAGAATGTTGATGACAATAAAAACGATGGTGAAAATATAAAAATTGAGACTAATATTTATAATTCTAAGGAAGAAAGCAGTATTAGAAGCTCTTTAAATGGGATACTAAACAAAAAAAGAGATTTTAAAAAGGGTTTACCGGTGCCTAAATTGCCTTCGCTAACAAGTTTTAACATGCAGGCGTTTACACAGGCAGAAAGTCTTTTGGCACCCTCATTTTAATGTTTATTAGCGATGCTGATAAATTTTGAATTCTCACGTTAAATGTACATTTTTGTTTTGCGACAGTTTTGCACTTATTGGTTTATTATTATTACTTATTATTTACTGTTTGGTTTTTTTTTTTTTGTTTTTTTTTTTTTGTTTTTTTTTTTTTTTTTTTTTTTTTTTTTTTTTTTTTTTTTTTTTTTTTTTTTTTTTTTTTTTTTTTTTTTTTTTTTTTTTTTTTTTTTTTTTTTTTTTTTTTTTTTTTTTTTTTTTTTTTTTTTTTTTTTTTTTTTTTTTTACTTTTTTGTATTGTTTTTTTTTATATTTAAATTTTTTGTATATTTCTAGTATACTGCTTGCTCATTTGTTTATTTTTTTTTCTTATTTATTTTAAAGATTATTATTGTATATAGAAAAAATAATCTTATTAATGTTTAATACAAAATAGAATGTTATACAAATGAATACGATTATCTTTATAAACAGTAGCAACGGAATCTGATAAAATAAAAATAAAAACAAAATAAAAACAAAATGTAGAAAACCCAAAAAAAAAAAAAAAAAAAAAAAAAAAAAAAAAAAAAAAATTAAAATGAAATTTTAAGATTAGCTTTCTGTTATAGTCACCATCACCTGTACCCCATCTTGCTATTAAAATTTTTCTACTTACAGATCTCTTAAAAAAAATCATTACTGTAGCAACACATAATATTTGTGTGTTTTTTTGCGCCTCTAGATTGCCTACTTTATTAGTTGGGATTCTTTATTATTAATTTAATGAGTTGATAAGCAGCGTAGAAAAAATAGAAAAAAAAAATAAAAAATAAAAAAAAAACCCCTCATTAAATGGATGTAATAAGGCAACATAAAAAAAAAAGCCGACAAAAAATTATATTAAATTAATTTCCAAGAAAACTCAAATTTATGTTATTTAAATCAAGTATTTTTTATTTATTAATATATACCGTAGAGATTAGTGAGTCTTAGTGTATTTTTTATGTTTTGTAGATTACGCTATTAGATAACTGATTACTAATTGCTTATTAGTAATTTTGTTTACGTTTAAAAAAATTATTATAGCTTAGTTTGATTTTCTTTTAGACTAGTTTAGTGCAGTTTTTTTTTTTTTTTTTTTTTAAATTATTTTTGGCTTTTCTAGTCGTTATCTGTTGTTTATTTTGTTTATTTATTAAATTTAATTTAATTTAATTTATTTATTTATTTATTTAAATTTTTTTTTTTTTTTTTTTTTTTAATTTTTATTTTTATTTTTTGCTAATTCTTATTTCAACAGGGACTAACTATAGCAAGATACTATTACACGAATGCTTGTATTAAAACTTAATAATTATTTTAAAGCAGGTTATAACTAAGAAAAAGAAAAAGTTAAAACAAGAGGATACGTTATTAAACTTTAAAGAAAATTATAAAATATTTTAAATTTTATTTATTTCAAGTTTTGATCGAATAATATTAACACGAGCTTTATTTTAAATTTTTATTAAATTTTCTTTTGTATGCTTTAAGGGACACTTTAGAAGATTACAGGGTTCGTGTGGTGAAAGAATACTAGAAGCCAACATAAAAAGAATTTTTTTTTTTTCAATAATAATATTAATATTATCATATATTTTATTACATAAGTATATACTTACATTTATATACATTTGTATATATATGTGTATTTTTGTGTAAGTGTGTTAACGTATGATCATTTAAATATATATACATACATATATATATATTTATATAAAATACCCTTATATACGTTATCATATACCCATTTATATATAATATTTTTATAAATATATATTTATATATATTTTAATTGATACTTACAATATTTACACGAAAAAGTGAGTATATGCACATTTTTATAAATGAATACTTTTTACAAAAAAAAGTATTATTAGCGGCTTAGGAAAGAATATAATATATATATATATATATATATATATATATTTTATTTTTTTTATTTTTTTTGGGTTAAATGAATTAAATATCAAACTACTGAAGTAAATTATACTTATTAAGATTTTACAATACTGAAATAATTCAAGCAAAAAGAAATCTAACTATATTATATTGATCAAACCTTAAAAAATCACAACTGATATTGGGAATTAAAAAATGAATGACGATAATTCATTTTTTTCAAATAAAAACTCAAGTCAATATGATTCTCATCCATTCAGTAACAATGTGGAAAAAATCCATTTAGAGCAAGTGGATCCAAAATTTGACCCAAATATTGGTCAGAATCAATCACCACAATTAAAAACAGAATCTATGTCAAAATCTAATTTTGATAGCATTCAGATGACTCCTAATGTATTTAATGATACAACAACATCTCCTTCTCGATACCAACCACATAGAAATATAAAACCTACCGTTGATAAATATCATTTACATAATTTGCGTCGAAATAAATCATTTTCTTTTATAAATCAAACCGATATGGTGCAGCAGCCTCCTATTTTTACTAAATTCAGAGTTCCAAATTGGTCAGGCTCTTCACCAAACGTTAATGAGCAGCAAGAAAATCAAAATCAAAAACAAGAACAAGAACTAGAACAAGATTACCAGCATCAAAATGAACATAGAAATCAACATATATTTTCACATCACCATCTAAAACAACGGCCAAAATATTTGATACAACAGCGACAACAGAGGCGTCAGCAATACATACATCATCAAAAACAAGAGTTTTTACTACAGCAACAACAATTTTTGCAACAGCAAGAAAACATCAACCAGTATCAAAAAGAGCAACAAGAACAACAACAAGAACATCAACAAGAACAGCATATAGACCAAGCTATATTACCAAATTTTGAACAACACACTCCACGCAATAGTTACCGTACTCCTCCCAAACCAAAAAACCCTCAGCATGTTAGAGTAGTTTCTCCACATTTGGTAAAACAATTTTTCAAACCTCGTTCTCATCACACTAGAAATAGAAGCTATTCTTTAACCTATCCTCATCCATTGTCAAATTCAATTTCTGCAGATTCAGATTCGGATTTAGATTTAGATGATTATTTAATATCGCAGAGTTCTAAATCAGATTTATCTCAATCACAATCGCAGTCTTACCAGGCGGACAAATTACTTAATAATCATGACACAAAATCTAATCATATTTTGAAATCATCTTCCATTAGTGATTCTTCAATTTTATTAACAAAAAAAGAAACTTCATCATCCACTGAATTTTCAAATAATTTATTTAATCCCAAGAAACATTCCCCTTTGTCAATGACATTGTCTGGAATGCCGTTGGAGATTTTAGACAAATTAAAATCTTTTCCTCTTTTTGCTAATGCTTCTGAATCATTTTTGTTTGCAGTAGCGGGCGCGCTACGACCTAAATTAGTTCAAGCACAGGACCCCATTATAACAGAAGGATCAGAAGCAAGATCTATGTACTGGATTATCAGAGGTACTGTCTTGGTTACTTCTAGGGATGGAGAATCTCTATATTCAATTTTAAATCCTGGTTCTTTTTTTGGAGAAATAGGGATTTTATTTAAATGTCCTAGGACGGCAACAGTAGTTGCTCAGTCAAAGTGCCTTTTAGTTGTGTTAACATCTGAAGCTTTAAACAAAATTCTTCCTTCATATCCTCATATTGAAGATTTAATCCGAAATGAAGCTCAAGAGCGCTTAGAGTTATTACAAAAATATAAAAGAAATGTAGAACAGCAAAGAAAAAAGGGCAGTTTGTTTGATTCAAGCAAAACAGATGATGAAAATTTTAGTGAAAAAAACAACGAGAATCCAGATCAAGAGCAATCGAATAACTTAGAGTATGCTGAAAATAAAAAATCTGAAAATGATGCTGATTACAGTGCTGAAAGTAATTACACTATCCCTCAACCAATCACCGCCCCACCGGATATTAAATTTAAATTTATTAGTCAGAATGGGTTGAAAGTTCCTTCATCTTTATTACACGTTTCCGCTACAATTGGCCAACCCCCGCCTGCTTCTCCTTCTACATCTTCTTCTTCTGCTCCTCCTTCGTCTTCTACAACTCCTGAAGAACACACTCTTGTGCAAACAGAGGAATCTGGGTCAGTTTCTTTACGTCTCAAAGAGGTACCACTTTTTTCTTCTGTATCCTCAGAACTATTGCATTTCCTTGCTTTACGAGTGGAACCTCGCTCATACATGCCTTTTTCTTACATTATTCGTCAAAATACTCGTAGTGATGGAGAGATGTTTTTCATTACACAAGGTATAGTTGAAGTAATAGATGAGACTTTGCAGGTCACAAAGACTCGACTTTCAAAAGGTGCATACTTTGGAGAGGTTGCTTTATTAAATCTTTCTGCAAAACGAACGGCGTCTATTAGAACTGTCACTCACACTGAATGCTTAGTTCTCACTAGAGCTGCTTATGATGCAGTAGCAAGTGCACATCCAAACCTTTCCAGAGAAATAGAAGATACAGGTAGAATAAGATTGGAGACTTCAAATAATAACTCGAGTGAGAAAAAAATAGTTAAAAATTTAAATGAACACTCAAATTTACAAGATGTATATTTAAAACAAAAGGAAGTACAAATTAAAATTGTTGACAAAGAAAATAACAAAGCACCAAATTCACAAACAGATGACTCGTTTTCTAAAACACATAATGAAGTTCAGCAGCATAATCTAAACAATGAGAGTATTGTGGTATATTGTACCACAAGATAATAATATACCATATTATTAATAAGGAATTTGTAATATCAACACACTTTGATGTTACCGCGCAACCTGCAGTACACGTGCTACTCGTGTTATGGCGTGATTAGAAAAATGAAAATTTTAAGAAAATTTAAAATATAAAATGAAGAAAAAAACTTTACAAAAAATTATGGAA
>JAJLXO010000173.1:70629-97208 GCA_030571375.1 Botryozyma mucatilis | reverse complement strand
ATTATACTATTATATATTATATATTATTTATTATTTATTATATATTTATTATATTTATTATATTTATTATATTTATTATATTTTATTATATTTTATTATATTATTATATATTATACATTATATATTATATATTATATTATATTTATTATATATTTTTTATATATTATAGATTATATATATATTATATTGTATTATATTTTTTATATATTATTTTTTTTTTTTTATTATATTTATTATATTATATTTTGTATATTTATTATTATATTATTATATTATTATATATTTTTTATATTAACTTTTTTATATTTTTTATATTATATTTTTCATATGTTTTATACTATTATATTCATTATTTCATTATTATACTAGTATACTATTATATATTATATATTTATTATACTCTTCTTACTAACTGTTCTAAATTCAGCTTAATACAATTTCTGATTTATATGCTAAACTCAATATTTTCACATCTCCCATCAAATTAGCCTAGATTTACTGAAATAAAGACATTCTTCAAGTTATCCAACTTATTTTAACAAATACATTCTCCATATGGAGGACCCTAATGCATCCGGTGGCTCAAAGAAACCAAGATTTTTATTTTCAAACTCAACAACAATACCAACACATAATCAATCAAATAATAAAATTCAAAATAAATTTGAATCACAATCAAACTTTAGAATACTGACCCCAGACTATCCAGGCGGCATTAACGATGATCTTCATGAACAAAGAAACAATAAAAATTCTAGAAATATAAAAAATATAAAAAATATAAAAAATATAAAAAATATTAATACCAAAAACTATGTCAATAACAATACCAATAACAACTATGATACCAACAATTCAACACATCACAACAACTATGATACCATCAATTTAACGCATCAAAACAACTATAATAAAACTCAAAGCACTTCTAATAATGAAAACATCCGTGAACACTTTCCCAAACTAGACATCCAAAGTTCTTCAAATTCTAAAACCAATGAATCCACTAGATCTAGCAATACTTATAAGGAATCTTTTTCCAGGAATTTCCCTGAAACTGTAGCTCCCCAAGTTGTTCATTATAGACAAGAACAATTTATAAACAATCACAGCGATTGCAATTCAGCACGTTCAAATAGGTCCTTGGGTGGCTTTTTAACCCCATCCTCTCAAGTGAATTCTATAAGTAATGTTTCCCTCGCCAATTCAATTCCTAATTCAATCCCTAATTCAATCCCTAATTCTTCAAGTATAAGTTCTGGAAAATCTAATATTAATGACGAAACTCATTCCAAACGTGCAGACTTAATTAATCATAATAAAAAGCCTGTCAATGGTTTTCATATAGAACTCCATTCTCCATATAAAATGAAATATTCTCCAGGAGAATCTATATTAGGAGAAGTCATTTTAGATTTATTAGCTCCAATCGAAACAATTTCCTTGAATCTTATATTGCGCGGTGAAATCTTATTAGGAAAACACACTTCCTCCAACAGAAGTAAAGAAATCGAAAAAAATTATTTTGCACAATTAAATAAGAACAAATCTGCAAAGAATCTTCAAAGCTCTCATGATAATATTAACTCATCCTCAAATTTATCTAATGCTAATTATAATTCGTCTTCTAATATAAATAATAATTCTGCATTTTTAAACATCTCTAGAACTGAACAAGATGATCCTGAAAATGATAAATATTTTTATCTACATCTAAATAAATCAAACAATGTTTGCATATACAATGATGAAATAAATTTATGGGATCAGCCCGGCACAATGGATACGGGCGAGCATTCTTTCCCTTTTGAATTCACTATTCCTGCTGCTCATATGCTTGGTTCCCTTGAATTTCAACAAGGCGCAATTTGTTACGCACTTATCGCTGTACATGAAACTGTAAAAATTCCCAAGTCATTTAAAGAAAGTGTGTTTAGTGACATTTTTAAGTTAACCTCTTCATCAGATTTACTTAGTTTTAAATTTAATTTTTTCTCAAGTAATTCATCTACATCAACTAATAATGAAAATAATAAACAAAAAAAAAATAAATCCATTTCAGTATCCTCTTGTGTAAAAGATGTCAAAATTGCGCCTTATTTAGATGTTTCCTTTTTACCGGCTCCTAAAAATGTTTCTGTTCTTTTCTCTATTCAATCTTGGTTTAAACAATATACTAAAAAATTTTTATATTATAATCCTTTAACGAATGACCCGAAGGGTAAAAAATCAAAATTATTAGACACTAGCATGATTGGAAGTAATTCAGAACCTAATTTAATATCTATTGATATTACTCGAAAATCTGTTGGCGTTTTGAAAGGAGAAAGTTATCCTTTATCCATTGTAGTTAAGCATCATAAACAGTTACAAAATACTTTTGGAATTATTATTACTCTAGTTCGACATTCAACTGTCAGATTAGATGAAGAAAGTTCTCCAGAAAATTTCAGAAAAGATTTAGTTCAAGCTGTTTTACCTTTAGTGGTTGATCCAACAACTTATATTTCTAAGACGTTAACTAATATTCGAATACCTAGTGACGTAGATCCTTCTGTTTTGGGATCAAGATATATTGAAGTACGTTATGGAATTGAAATTGTTGTCGATGTTACTAATGTCTTGCAACAGAATAAAGCTTTTGGATATAAAGTTAGTCTGGATTCATCAACCAATTTAATAAATACAGAAGGGTTAAGGTATCTTAAAGGAATTTGTTGCTTTTGGCTTGATTTGATTATTGGCACTACAAGATCAATAGATAAACAAAAAGAGATGGAACTGGAATTGAAAAGACAAAACGTTTTACAAAGGTCAAATAGAATTATTCGAAACAATGATTTAAATTTTTATGATAGAAATATTGATTCAAATAGTTTAAATTCTTTTATAAAAGCTGATGGTAGTTATCCTGATCCTTCTAATTCATTAAATAATAACTACAATTCTAATATGATGTTTAATGATCCTTATGATGGTTTACAGAATGATAATAGTGCAGAAGCAGAAAAGGCTAGAATAAGAAGACATGAATTAACTGTTTTGGCATCAGATCCATACCAAGAGGATAATTACACTGATTATAATCATAACTCAGATCTTTACGATTTAGAGCCCAGTGCACCTGCATTTTCTTCAAATAATTATTTTAATAATCAAGAAAATAATTATTATAATGAAAATTTAGCTCTTTCTAATTTTTCTAATTTATCGATTTCTTCAAACAATAATAATAATAATAATAATTTGCATTTCAATCCTGATTGGAACCAAACACGTTCTGGTAGACTTCCTGATAAGTTAGAAAAAGAAGCAGAACATTTAAGAGCGTATCAAAGTGAACCACCTATGGAAGACCAAGATGATTTTGAATATTATAATTTAAATCCACCACCTCCACTATATTATTCAAACGATACCATACATCTTGGCTCCTCTCCATATACTAATGACTCAGAATCTTCAAAGAAAGAAGACGTAGAAAATAATGATGTTTTTGACGATGACAATGATAAGACATCAGATTCATTTCTACGAGCTAGAGCCCCATCTCTTTCACTACTAACTCGTGGAAATGAATAATCTTATATGGTATATTTAATTATTTGCATATATTTTTTCCCCTTTTTTTTGTTATAGGCATATTTTAATCTAATTTTGAAAAAAAATAGGTTTACTTCAGGTAATATTTTGAAAATAATACTCTAATAAATAAATAATCATTTGAAATAATTTTACTCAAGTAATTCAAACATTTTAAAATAAATAACAAAGAAAATATGTACAAACGCGTAAAATTGATTTAAAAATATAGGAATTCAAGTTTCATTATTATCCATATCAAATTTAAGTGGAGAAGAATCTGTATTTAATAAAATTGAAGATAAATCATTTTCAATATTCCAGTTCCAATTATAAAACCAAGCCATATCATCAGCATCAGTTGATCCTGGAGGAGAAGTTGAAAATTGCGCGAATTGGCCATTTTGATATTGCTGTTGTATACTTTGTTGTTGTTGTTGTTGTTGTTGTATCTCTAAGTTATGATTGATTAAAGATGGAGAGTTATTATTAAACGATTGGTTCATTGTTGGAAATAAATATCCAGCTTCATTCATGGTTTGATTATTTTGTAGAAAATTTTGTGTTTGTGGATTAACTACGCCATTTCCAAAATTTTGTAAGTTCAAGTTGGAGTTGGAGTTTATGTTTAGGTTTGAATTCAAGTTTAAATTCAAATTTGAATTGGGACTTGGGTTATACCCATTTGTAAAAGATAAACCTTCAGATGAAGTCTGTTTCAAATTATTTGCAGATTGAAAATCGTTTTCAATAATCGAATTTCCTTGTACAACAAAGCGTAGTTGATCTGATGTATTTGAATTTTCGGATGAAATTATATTAGAATTAGATTGATCATGAACTGTATTGTTATTTGGATTAGTTGAATCATGCTGACCATTAGTTTGAACATCGCGGGTAACAATAGTAGAAACATCTATTCTTGGAACAGAAAAATTTTTTAAATTTACCTTATGCATATTTTTATGATCGATTCCAGCATTTTCTAATTGAGAAGCAGTTTCACGATATGAAAGAAAAGACATATAATTGATCATCTTAGCGGCCCATAAAGCTTCTTTTGCCATTCGATAATAACCAGTGTTGTCAAGATATTCCAAGACGTTTATACAATTTTTTAAACTTTTTGCAATTTGATTAACTTTTGAATGACCAGAGTTAATTGTAGAACACATTATAACCGCAGAGTGAAAAGTTAAATATAAAAATAGCCACCATGGAATTGTAATTAAATTTAAAGACATTAGATTATTAACAATATTTGAAACACCTTCAGCGCTATTTAGTAAAGGGTTTATGGTAGATGGAATATTTATCCCAATTGTACGAGTTGGAATAAGAAAAGGAGCGTGTAATATAAAAACTAATAAATGATAATTTAATCTTAACATTGCGACTAATTCAATAGGATATTCAGTTGAATTTAAATCATTATCATTAGAAAGTCTATAATTATTCATAGTTTTATTCCAATTTAATAATTCTTCGTATAAGATTGGCACTTGATCAATTGTCATTTGTGGTGATCTGATTTTAGATAAAATTATTGCTAATTTTGTTAAAGCCCAAAATAGTTTATTGCACCACTCTGGTGAGTATTCATTTTTGGGGAATTCTATTCTAATATCTTCATTTTTAATCATTGGTACTCTACCAATACTTAGACAAGTAAAATGTTCCATTATATAACAAGACCAAAAGATTTGTTTTCTACGGTTATTTATTTCGTCAGATTCTTTTTCGCCAGGAACATCTTTATCTAAATCAATCATTAATCCCATTCCAATGCACATTCTAACTGCAACACCTAAGCAACTGTAAGCTGATGATTGTCTATGAGCTGCTCTCATATATAAAGCTAAAAGTAACCACCCTTGTATAATTTCTAAACTTTCCCATTCAAATTTAAATGCGGATAAAGTGTTGTAAGAGTCATTAATTAATTTTTCTTCTAAACCTTGAAATGGATTTTCTTTTAAGGTTTCTCTTAAGTGTTCAGGTAATTGTTGATCCCAACTAAAACCTGGTCTTTCCATAAATCTCATTGAAATTGCATAAACAGAGTGTAGAATTGCTGTGAAAAGTCTTGATTCTGATTTATTTGTTCGATTAGAATGCATTTTTAATAATTTTGTAAATCTTTGTTTTTCTAAAATACAAAATAAAGGATTAATATTATTAAAAAAATTATCAATTAATTTTTTACTCAGTTCCTTTGAAATTAAATGAGTTGGTATATCGTTATTTGTATTATTACTTGTAAAAGAGATTGGTGGTAAAAAATGTCTTCCACACATATTCCAACCGTAATTTTGTGTACGTGGTAAAACGACAAATTTTTTAGATTCATCGGATAATCTATTCCAAATATCATGACAAACTGAACGGGTAAAACCGTTTAAAGAATATAGATTTACTCGTTGGGATACAATATTATAGGAATTCATTGAATAAGAGTATTCTCGAAAAGTTTTTGGGTTTAAACTTTGACTTAAATTTGTGGAAGTTAAGCATAAATTTGAGTTAGAGTTTGAATTTATTTGTGAAGATAATAATTCTCTTTGTAGTTTAACTACCGACTCAAGTTCAGCAATGCGGTCAAGCAGTCTTTCGTCAGGATGTCTATCATAATTTGAAGAACCATTAGAGTTATCGTTTGCTGATGCTTTTGATTTGTAAACTGATGATGATGTATAGGAACATTTTAAGTTAAATTTAACACAAATTTTACATGGGTTAACACCATCACATTTTATTTTTTGCTTTTTACATCTATCGCAAGCTTTTGATACCCTTAACCGATGATTTCCATTGTTGTTCCCATTATTATTTCTAATGTCAGTTTGTTCAGGTTTATCCGGGTTTCTTTCCTGAAATTTCTCCTGACAACGTCCACCAGAAGACGAACTACTAGACATAATATTAGTTTCATTTTTATTAGAAGAATGTCCATCTGAGGAAACATCAGTTGGAGAAGGTCCAGAAGGAGATCCAACTTCATCACTCTCAGTATCAATACTGTCTTTATCTTTATTTTTGTCTATTCTAGACACGTTTTCTTTCGTAAAACTTTTTTGTATTTTAGTTTTTTGTTTTTCCTGTATTTTGATTTTTTTAGCTCCAGCCATCTTGGTTGCATAGTAAACTAAGAAAATGAAAAGTGGTGAACCAGTTTACAGGACTAGTGGAGAAAAAATGAATGAGGAAGAGGTAAGAAAAAAAAAATTGAAAAAATTGAAAAAATTAAAAAAATTAAAAAAATTAAAAAATTAAAAAAAATTAAAAAAAAATTAAAAAAATAAATTAAACATTATAAACATGGTAAATAATAAATAATAAATAAAGTATATTTGCCTGTAAAAATATATAACTTGCACTATAATACGCTTATTACACTGTAGAGTAGTATAAAAATATACGCTTTACATAGAAAAATACATATTTTATACATTACAATCTGTCAACTTATGAATCATTGTTTACATTCATTACTTGCTACGTATTACTTATCTATTTAATTATCTAATTATTTTTTTACTTTTATGTGTTGGATTTTTTACACATTAATTATCTGCTACATTAATTTTTGCTATTTATCATTTTTGTTGGTTCATGAACTTAATTGTTTGACCTAGCAGTACCTGGTGGGGCAATTTCCAAAAGGTGGGGAACCGAATACGTACATAGCGGGGTCCTTGACAACCAAATATTTCAATTAACTTTTTATTAACTTTAGATTATTTTAGATTGTATATTAGGCATTTTAGATTCTATGATATAATATACAATTTTTATTTTTAATTTCTAATTTTTTAAATGATTTTTTAAATAATTTTTTAAATAATTTTTTTAATTTTTTTAACTTTTTTAACTTTTTTAACTTTTTTAATTAAATCTCAATTACAAGCCATTCACTGTACAGTATTGAGCATATGCATCTGAAATTGAAAGCTTGTTTGCCTCGTCGGGATCTATAAACTTAACTCTTACCTCATAGTCTGATTCATTATGAGTAGGATGTTTTGCAGCTTCCTCTGGATTATTTTTCCATATAAAATCCTTTAAATACTTAATGTTACATATTATATTTGTAATATATCTTACATCCAACTCAAATTCTTTTATTGATTTGCTTATTTCATCGTTTGGTGGTAAATTCTTATATAGGGTTTTTTCATCATTCATAATATTATGAGCTGCTTCAGAAGCAGCCGATGATATATTACTAAGTAAAAATTCAAATAGTGACACAGCACCATCTAGTATTATTCTTTCATTTTTTGCTTTTGAAGTTTCAATTAATTGTAAAATTTTTTCCACAAATAATTCTGTAGGTCTTTGAAAAAATGTAACTAATGTTCCATTAGATAAAATAAGAGCTGAACTTTCTTCATAAATTGGAATCATGTAAGAATCTTGTTTTAACATATTTTTTAAATATAAACTCCCTCTAAATGGATTATTTGATCCTCCATTAAACCATTTGTTACCTGTTTGGACTCCTAGTTTATCCAAATATGCGCATGCAAATTCCTCTAACTGAGTTTCTTCCTCAGTATCATTTTTTTTATCTTGTTCATTTTTAAAATTTGAAACATTTGTCTTTGTTGAATTTTTCTTAATGTCTGTCTTAGTACTTGAACTAGCATTAATTTCTGATACGGAAATAGCTAACTGATAAACAATAGTAAACGTAACATATAAAAATAATTCATTGTAATCCACTCTAATTTGATCATGTTTAAATCCGTTCCCATTTTTTGTCGGATCTTCAATAGGAGGGAAGTTTAATGAATTTGCAATATTTTTTTTCAATTCATCGTTTGCTTTTTCAATGCTTATCCAACGTATTTCACTCCATGGCTGTCTTGCCATTATTTCTTTTCCAATTCTTTTTTCTGATACATATTTTTTACTTATTTTTGTCAAATCTTTATTGAAGTCAACCACACAAATTTTCTTTTTATAACCTAATATCGAGTTTTTTAAGTTATAAAGAAATCCGAAATTGTTTTCTTTTAAATTTATAGCTTTTTCCACAAAAGCGTCCAGTTCTTGGCTCTCCATCCTGAGATTATTAAATAGAAAAAAATATTAAAAAAAAAAATAAAAAAAAATAAAAAAAAATAAAAAATAAATAAAAATATTAAAATAATTAAACAATTTAATAAACTACTCTATATTACTTGTTACAGTTTATTAAAATAAGCCATTATTTTTACAGGGATGCTTTTTCGGTCTATTCAAAGTCCAATTGTGGTTTATTAGTTTGTTAAGTATTAGGTAATATTGTTTTATTTATTATGAAATTATAGCTTGTTATTATGTAAAATGTTAGTCATAATTGATGTTTTATTATGTAATTCTTTACTGCTTCTTGTACAATTTATGCTTCTTTTTTTTACGGTTTTTACTATATATTTTTCAGTTTTTTTTTTCTTTTTTACCAACTAAAATAAGATGATTTATGTATTATTTATTAATATTTTACTATTAATTTAATATTTATTCTAAACTATGATTCCAATTATTTTTCCTTGCTGTTTTGTTAATTTTAATATTTCTCCCAAGTCATAATCACTTTAATTAATTATTTGAGGCTCCCATAGTAAATTAAAATCCGATACCGGGTAACTTTATAAAAGTAAAAAATCTATGATTCTTAGAAATATTATAAAAATGTAGAACATAATTAAGGTTAGAATTAAAATGTTTATGATGATAGTATTGATATAATATATATATATATATATATATATATATATATATATATATAATATACACGATAGCAAATTATATTGTATACATATTCTATTAACTCAATTAGCCCGATGCTAACCCTCCAATCCAACTCCTATAAACAAGACTGAGAATAATGAAAAAAGATAAAAAATAAAAAAGTGAAAAAGAAAGTAACTGAAATAAAATAAAAATAATTTAAAATAAGAATTAATAAAAAAAAAATATGAAAATAGTATAAATTCAAATTTAAATTATAAAACGTAAAACGTAAAACGTAAAACTTAAAATGTAAAATATTAAAAAGAATAGAAGAAATCCATTTCTGATTGTAGGAATGGACATAAAATATTGTACCAAAAATATAATGCTTAAATTAATGAAGAAATAAAATAAATTTAAACAAACCGCCAATTCGCCATCCTGATGAATATGCAAAAAATTAAATGAAAATAGAATAAACTAAAAAAAAAAAAAAAAAAAAAAGATAGTTGATAAAATAAAATTAAATTAAACAAAATAAAATAAATTATAATGAAATGAAATAATATATCACAAAACATATGTAATGGGATATATCATAACGAATTGAAAAAATTACAATCAGACTTAACTTTAAAATTCATTTCTTCAAGATTAAGATAATCCCTCTAACTTCTTCTTTAAAGCTCTAGACCGCCTCTGGATAGTAGAAATAAAATCTTTAATCATTACTTTATCTTCTTCTTCCAGCACGTCTATTTCTTGGTCTTCACAAGCAAAATCTCCATCACTGTTTGTGAATCCTTTCCCAGATGCCGGTGTTCCAACTTTAGCATTATAACCTTTGGATGATGAATTATTGTTATTAGCTGACGATCCTTCGTCATCTAAAATAGCAGCAAGCATCCACATAGAGACATAATAAAGCTGTTCACAAGATTTTAAATCATCACCAATTAATTCATTAACTGCAGAAACACGAGATATTTCTAATGCACGTTCATATAAAATATCATTGACGTTTTGTTTGGATCCAGAAATAATCCAATCTGGAACTACAATCATATCTGCTTTAGATAAATTACCAGCTCCTGGAGATAGCAACATTTGGTTTTGATTAGAATAATTGCTGTTAGAAAGTGAATATAACGGTGAAGATCCTTTGGATCCTATTCCACCGCCAACAGTTGCTATCGAACAAGCCGATGTTTCAATATCTTTTATTTTCATACGAATAAATTCTGCCTTATCCAACGTTCTATTAAATTTATCTCGAATCCATTGTACATCGTCATGAATACGCATTGTACCTCTTGATATTCCATTAGAAATGTAAGTACCACTACCAATATTGGAATTATTTGGCATATTAGCAATGTGTTGTGAATTTTGATTCCACCATTCTGTGGCAAAACGCATAGCTTTAGCAAATAATGAAAGAACTTTAACATAAAGAGCTAAAGCTTCTTGCGCACAAATATATGTGTATTCTAATGATGAAGAGAACCCAGACGTGGAATGCCTTTCATTATTATTTGAATCGCCATTACTATTCATTGAACTTGAGTCAAAGCTTTTGCTACCACTGACAAATGGTCCTTTTCTAATTTCAAGACCACCATTAATACCATGTATCAAAAGCGGATCTTCAAGTGGAGAGGCAAGTGTAGATTGTTGTTGCTGTTGTTTTTGTTGCAACCCAGGAGATGATGAAATTGAGGGTATCGGAGGAAGAATAGAAGCTAATTTAGAATCAGCATATGAAGACACAACATGAGCCTTAATAGCTGGGTCTTCAATTAATAATATAGTTGTTCGAATGGAAGAGTAAAGAGCTTCTTCTTCCATACTACCAACAGCAAATGGTGATTCGTTATCGTCAATATAAAAACTATCATCGACATTAAGAGGATATGGTTTAATAACTTGCGTGGATGATCCTAGCCAATATTTACCTTCAGTATTTGAACCCGTCCCAAATGCACGATTATCTGGCGTGTTACTATAAGAAGAACTACGCTGATGAGAATGATAATGATGCCTATGGTGTTCGGAGGAAGTATTACGACCAAACAAACGAGCACCAGCTAATGATAATGCCCTTGTAAGTGCGGAGGTAGGAGAACCCCCATAAGGAAGTCTCCACTCATTTCCAACTGAATCTACTGTACCTGTATTTGAAGGAACTGCACCACCAATACCTTCACCATGAAATCCACCTCCAGAACCAGATGAGGAACCACCATATGAAGAAGAATTACGACTATTTCTTCGAAGTGGTGCATTTGAAATAGATGGATTATTATATAAAGAATTAAATGAAGATTGTTGAATATTAGTGGGTGATGAAGAAGCATAACGTGCTGCGGAACCAGGAGAAGTGGTGACTTTTGAAATACCAGGAACTGCCATTGCATCAGTGCGAGCATGAGGGGTTGAAGCATTTGAAATAGAAGAAGATGAAGAAGGATTACGTCGCAACCTAGATGCTGCCGCCGGCGTAAATGAAAATGAAGATTCAGGCACTAAAGGTGTCGTGTTTGTATTATTATTTGGAGAAAATCTTGGCGCTAAAGCTAATTGATCTGCAAAGGCATTAACTTCAACCGCTCTTTTTTCCACCATAACATAATCTTTTTCTAAAAGGGCATCTTCAAGATTATTTGCCGCATTTTGAAGCTGGAGCTGAAGTTGTAACTTATGTTCTCTAGACAGTCCAGAAAGAGAATTTTGCTTTTTAGAATTTAATAATAATCCACCAGAAGGTGGCTTTGAAAATGAAGGTGAACGTATTATTTGGTTTTGCCCTGCTTGTTTCTGTTGCTGTGAATATAAAGATTTATGTTTAGGAGAATTATTTGATGAAAATGACGAAATAACAGGTGTTGAACCTCCGTTGTCCGCCGGTGTTGTAGAAGGTTGCAAAAAAGCAGCTGTAGGCATAGCATTTAAAGCAGTTTGAATTCTTTCTAATGCCGATGGACGTTGCAAAGTTACAAGTTTTGGGCGTGCTTGTGTTACTTCTAGTGGCATTGTTAGTCTTCTATGGTCGAAATTTGATAATACTGGTCGAGTACCAGTATTTGTAGGAGCAGTTGAAGGCTGAATTCCAAATTCAGAATTATGTGCATTTGGGGAGCTAAAGTTTAAATTAGACTTTGAATTTCGAATATGATTGTTTGAATTTTGTTTAGAAGGTTTAATCCCTACAGGTGAAATATTAGAATTAGAATTACTCGCATTGTACTTATCTTTTTCTTTATTTTGATGAAGATCCGTAGGTTGAGAAAGTAAAGAAGATGTGGAGGATGAAGATGATGAAGATGATAATATAGCGGGATCATTTGAAGAAGGTATGTTGCGGCGTTTTCCGTGTAAGAGTAAATTTGAATTGTGTCTAAAAATTGAGGCAACAGGTTGGTTCTTTAAATCTTCTGCAACATCCATATACTCCGTAATAAACTTTTCGTCATCTAAACCTGATAAATCTATATTTGGTGGTGCAACATTTGGTATTCCTGGACCAACGTCTACTTCAACGTTGTTCGGGATAGTTTTGGGGATAATAGCATTAGTAGAATCAACACCAGGTCTACTACTAGGTTTTGTTAAAGGAGCTTGAGTAGATGAAATTTTTTGATTAAAGTTAGTATTTTCATTGGATAATTTACCAGTAGAAGACTGTTGATTTAAATTGATTGATGAAGTTGGATCTTGTTTTGAATTTGTAGTATTTGCACTTGTATCGTTTTCAATTGAATTATCAGCACGTGAAGAAATTTGAGGAGGATTTGTAAGAGGATTCGCAAAAAATTCTTGAAAAGTGATTCGATCAGCTGGATTCTTTTTCAGTAAAGCTTTAATTAGTATTATCAAATCACGCGAGATACGAGAAGGAAATTTAATTTTGTCATTTGCTTTTTCTATATTGCGTAAAAGTTCTACATGATTTACAGCTCTGAACGGAGGTTTACCAACAGCCATTTCATAAAGAACGGTACCTAATGACCATAGATCAGCTTTAGCATCATATTTTTCAAATTTTAAAATTTCTGGAGCCATATATAAAGGAGAACCACATAGTGTTTCAGCCATAGAAGTTGATGGAAGAAATCTAGCAAAGCCAAAATCAGCTATTTTCAATACAGGCAAATTCCACAATAGACCAGAATAATTTTTTGACTGAAAATCCTTAATAGATTTTGATGGAGGGCATAAGAGAAGGTTTTGAGGTTTAAGATCTCTATGAATTAAATTTCTTTCACGGAGGAAGCGGAGTGCAGATGCTAATTGTAGCAAAAAATGCCTAACAATAACTTCGTGTAAACCGCCTAGAGGAGGACAAGGGAAACTATCAAACATTGAAGCTACAGCAGCTATATTTCCATGAATTTTATCTCTCTTTTTAATAAAATATGATAAATCGCCTAGTGAGCAATATTCCATAATCAAATGAATGTGTGTAGGAGTTCTTTGACAGTCAATTAAAGCTACTATATGTGGATGTTGAAGAGTTTTAAGTATTGAAATTTCTGATTCTAGAGTGTCCAATAGTTTTTTTGATAGTTTAACTGTGAGTGCTGATTTCAAAGCCACAATTTTTTTACCAGAACCGATATCAGAAGATTTTTTCTTTTCAGTGGCTTTATAAACGGTGGCAAACGAGCCTCTTCCTATTTCTTTTCCAATATTGTATTTACTTGTAATTGGGTCTATTTGACCAGAAGATGAATTTGAACAAGTTGATGAAGATGGAGAATGTGTTGATAGTATTTTTGAGCCTTCTTGTAATTTTTTATCGTGTTCTTCTTTGTTTCCGTCATTGTCATCTCCTGCATCGTCTTCTGATGGACCTTTCTGTCCTTTGGAGGAGAGTTTTTCCATGATTAGTTATAACTTTGTGGTGATTTTTTTTTTAAAAAAAAAGACTAAATTATCTAAATATACAAACTCGATAAAATATACAAACTCGATAGAGTTTAGAAGTTAATTCTGAAAGTTGTAATTGGAGTTTAAATTGTAAATAATTGTAAATAATTGTAAATAATAATTGTAAATAATTATAAATTATAAAATGTAATTATAAATTGTAAATAATAATTATAAAATGTATAACGTAAATGAAAATGTACTTATATGCTATAAACTAACTTATATATTATAAGCTATAAACGCAAATGTAAGCTATAAACGCAAATGTAAGTAAATGTTTTGTTATATCTATTATTAGGCAATTTCAGTTTAGGTGTTTGGTTTAGTTTTCGTTTTCGTTAAATTAATAATGTTTTTGTCATGTATTACGTTGTAATGTTTATTATTATGTAGATTGTACTATGAATTGTTTTAACAGTATATTGTATTGTTTGTTATTCACTGATGATTATTTTACAGTATTGTGGATATGAGGAATGTGAATTACTTGGATACTTATTTTATATTTTTTATTGTATAATTGTGTATATTTGTTTATTTGTTTATTGTTTTGTAAACATCAACATTAAAATATATAATAATATAAAAATAAAATAAAAATAAAATAAAATAAAATAAAATAATATAAAAATAAATAAAAATAAATAAAATAAAATAAAATAATATAATATAAAATAATATAAAATAATATAAAAATAAAAAATTGCAGATATTAATTTTATCAATATTCAATTAATAATAACAATTAATAATTCCAAAAATAACAATAATTTGCACAATAATACTATATTCTTAATCACTCGGTTTGTTATTGCTGTATTTATTTATTTGAAATCATGCTATAGTGCGAACTTAGAAAACGATAGTTGCTATAGATACTATGTGAGAATAAGCTAAGTAAGTACTAGTTCAACTGTGGAGTAGATTACTATAAACATTCTAAGCTTTGTGCATTAGTTTATTGTGTGATTATAGTGATTATTGCGTGTTTTTTACTGTATGTATTGTATGTATTTGCATTTAATATTTGTATGTATTTGCATTTAATATTTGTATGTATTGTATGTATTTATTTGTATGTATGTATTGTATATGTGTTTATGTATGTGTATTTCTTTATAGTTCATGTATGTTCTCAACGAAGATACTCTGTTAAAAAAAAATAAAAAAATAAATGACTAATACTTATACAAATACAAGAGACTACAACTCTTGATGTGAATATTTATTTTTCTATTTCATTTCCTGTTATCAACAATATATAATCCACTATTAGACAATATCATATACATCGCTCATTAGATATTAGTCATATTGCCATGCGTGTGCAATTCTCTAAAAGCGCAATATACAATTAACGTAAATGAAATATGATTGACATAAAATGATAAAAAAAACTTATATATTATAACTGGTCATTGTTTTTATAACAATAATCAAAATAAATATCACTATTTATCTAAAAATTACTATTTATCTACAACAACGTAATACCATGTAATAAGCAACACCACGTATACAATATCGGTATACAATATGTAAACAAGTAAACAAGTGAACGGTATGTATTTGTAATAATTTTACAAATACTTAGTCCATAGTAAAATATTTATAATAGTTATTATCTTATTTATAATAATTATTATTATATTATTACATTTCTATTTATACCATCACCATTTGTCAACCACACTCCCGTACTCCTTATCACGCTCTTTCCTTATCTGTACATTCAATACAGCGCTCTAGCAGTTTGTGGCGAAAAGTGCGTGACTGATATGATATTCCAACGAAATTACATAATCAACCGGTAAAAATTACATAATATATATTTTTTAATTCTACTACAACAAATTAATTTTCATTTTCGTTGTCATGATTTGAATGTTAAATATTGTGTGAATATTACATAATATTGCAATGTAGTTACATAATATAGTCAATCATGTTGCTATGGATACAATATCATAAGATATAGAGTAAACCCTAACAGTAAACACTATTATATTGTATATAATTAATTACCCTAACCTTTATCTTATTATTTTATTATTTACAGTCATTATATATATATATATATATATATATATATAAAAAAAAATATCATGATGGTTATTAACATCATAATGTTTTTATCATAACTATTCAATACCAAAATCTATTGCTCAATACTCAGTCGACCGCTGGATTTCCATTCCTCACCCAAAAGTTGTAATCGGACTGCGGAAGGATACTTTCTATCATAAAGTGCAGTTGCCCAGGTTATCCAGGCTGCTTTTAAAAGTTTTTCAGCTTGTTTTCCATAAGCTTGTATAAACCTTTTAGCAGCAATATCCCACCAACCAGCAATAACTGCAGCATGACATGCATTTACATGTTCTAAAGGAATATTTAATGTACGAGACAAAAAAGTCCAAGAATGATCAATAGGATATGGATGTTTAACCCTCGGTAGTGTACCAGGAGGAGAATTTGGTGGTACAGGAAATACAGTCATTGTAATTGCAGCCCATACACAAGTAATACCAGCCATTCTTTCTAAATAACGTGTATCATCTTCATGTGGTTTTCTATTCATTATTTTATTCTTTTTATTATGTTCCTCTTCATTTTCAATTCCATTTCCCATATTTACATAATTGTAACCAATCACATAAGGACAATTTTTCACTATTCTTCCAATAAGCATATCTGTAAATGTAATTGAAGAATCTAATGGTGACGGATCAGATGGCCATGATTGTTGACATAAAAGTGATATTGCAGCTTTAGATAAGGGTAAAGCTCTCTTAGGATCGGCACCAACTTCTGATTCTGCTTGACTTACTAATGATTTACATGCGAAATTTAAACACCATAATAGTGCTAATTGATGAACTTCTTTAGCTTCTGTAAAGACATTTTTAAGTTCTGTAATGATTTTTACTAACTGTTCTGTGGCTTTTTCCCCTGATGTCAATTGTCCAAATCGTGGTTTTATTTTCCTTTTTTTTGTATTTACATATTTTAATAGTTCTTTGTTTTCTTTAACAGCAGCGACAACTCTGGTGTTTATTTGTGAAATAATATCCATGTAGTGATTATACTCTTCTGCAGCGTGAATAGAAACTGAGTTTGAATTTGCTATTTCTATTTTATTTTTTTCTTGTGCTTTTTCTTTTTGTGCTTTCATATTTTTTGATTTTTCTTGTTGTACTTTTTGCTTTTCTAGTATGTCTTGTTCCATTTTTTGTCTTTCTAATATTTGTCTTTGTTTCTCTTCTAATATTTGTTTTTGTTTCTCTTCTAATATTTGTTTTTGTTTCTCTTCTAATATTTGTTTTTGTTTCTCTTCTAATATTTGTTTTTGTTTCTCTTCTAATATTAGTCTTTGTTTCTCTTCTAATATTAGTCTTTGTTTCTCTTCTAATATTTGTCTTTGTTTTTCTTCTTCTAATATTTGTCTTTCTCTCTCTCTCTCACGATTCTCTTCTTCTGCCTGTCGCATATCTATAGAAAGTTCAACTATTGATGATATTGAGTTCCACATTTTAGACCTTCTTGCTCTTGATATTTTATTAATATGTGTTTCTGAATCTTTTTTCAGTTCCTGAGTAGATTCCAGTATATCATTTTCTACACTTGTGTCTAAAACAAATGATAAAATAGTATCATTCGAATCTAACTTAGAATTTTCATTTTCATTATCATTTTCATTATCATTTTCATTATCATTCCCATCATTTAAATCTAATTTAGACTGAAAATCTGAATGAAAACTTAAATTTTCTTCCTCTTTTATATAGTTTTTATAACTAATGTTACCATTATAATCACTATAATTAGTAAAACTATTATACAAAATATCATCGGCTAAGAAATTTGTATCATTCTCATTTAAATTTAATGAAACTGCAATTTCATATAGAGAGTCTATGCTATCTTCTATTTCTAGAGGTTCATTCAAAATCCCATTTTTGTATACACTTTCTGCTTCTGAATCGTCATATTCTGCAGAAAACTTCATTAGAAATTATAAAAAACCTAAAAAAAAAGAAACTAAAATAGGATACAAACAAAGACACTAATATATATAAATATAAAAGTAAAAAGGACTATTTTGATAAGTTTTTTTGATAAGTTTTTTGATTTTTTTTGATTTTTTTTCACTTTTTTTAACTTTTGATAAAGTAGATTTGAGTAAAGACTATATACGTATTAGGGTTGTTGTTATAGAAACAAAAATGTGGAAACAAGGTAATACCCATTGTCGCCATAGCGACAATGGGTATTACCTTGCTGGATTTATATAGTTAAATTATCCACCACCATGATGATTATATACAAAATACCAAAATGTCGAACCAACTTGCATTGTATATGGACAGTAAGTATTTTTTTTAATTGGCATTTATTATTCATTTAAAATTAAAATTGTTACTAACGAATAGAAAAGGTTATGGTCATTACACAAGATGGAAGATTTTTATTAGGGACGCTTTTGGGAACAGATCAGGCAACAAATTTAATACTTTCACAGGCAAAAGAACGTATAATATCTCCTGACGAAGTAACTATTGAAAATTCATTAGGGGCTGGTTATATTGTAAGAGGAGAGTGTGTGGCGTTAGTAGGTTTGGTAGATGAGAGTCTAGAAAAAGAAATTGATTGGTCTAAGGTTAGGGGAAAGGTTATCACAGAAGCCAAGAACCCCCCTATATGACCGGGGTGTATATATATATATATATATATATATATATATATTATACAGTATATTATATAGTATATTATATAGTATATAGTATATAGTATATATAGTATGTTATATATTAGCATAGTAAACAAGATAGCATTTATATGATATTATGTAGTAGACGATATAATCGATTGAGAAATAAAGTTAGTGCCAATGGTGGAAGTGAATAGTGTGTTTGTAATGTAAATATATATCGTAGATGTGTATGTATGTATGTGTGTATGTGTATGTGTATGTGTATGTGTGTGTATGTGTATGTGTATGTGTATGTGTGTGTATGTATGTGTATGTGTATGTGTATGTGTATGTGTATGTGTGTGTGTATGTGTGTGTGTATGTATATATGTGTATGTATGTATGTATGTATATATGTGTACATATATATATATACATGTACACATGCATATATATATATACATATATATATATACACATAATATAACTATTTATAAATAATGAAAGACAAATAAATACACCTACATACACCTACCTACCTACATACCTACATACACCTTCACAATAGATAATACACATAATAGATAAATACATATATTAATAGATAAGTTAATCTAAGCCAATTTACCCATAGCCTCTAGAGCAGAAGTAAGATCTGAAAGAGGTTCAACATCTCTAGGTTCATAAAAACCAAATTCACGACCAAAAGTAACAAAATGTGCAAAAAATGAATTCCAATGTGGTTCTAAAGAAAGATGAACTAATAAAGGAAAATGAGAATGATATATATGAGCAAATATTCTAAACATTTGTCTATAAATATTTTTACAAACAGAAACAAAATTATTTGGGAATGGAACTCCAGTTTCTGTTGGGAATAAACTTCTGTCATTTAATTTTGATGCTATCCATGATAAAACATATGATGTATAAGTACATGCTGGTAATCTTACTGGTCTTCTATGCGAATCTAACCAAAGATAATCTAATCCTCTTCCTGCTGACATTGACGGACAAGTATGGGGATTACAATATTCTGAAACTGTAACTGCAAAAGAAGAAAGTAATTGAAAAAATTCAAACATATTTAAAGCTAACCAATCACCAGCATCTACATATTTTGGACATTGTACAATAGTTTTATATGATCCTTTTACTAATGACATTCTTATAAAAGGTTGTCTCACAAACAGTGGTAAATTATTACTATTTCCATGGTTTCCATTGTTGTTGTTGTTGTTGTTGTTGTTGTTATTATTATTATTATTATTATTGTTATTGTTATTATTATTTGTAACTGTAGTATTATTATTATTTCCTATATGAACTCCATTTAAATGACTTTCCAAAGCACTAGTATTTGAATTTTGTCCATTTTTCAATATTTGTGTGTGTCCATTTGTATTTCCATGTTGTCGAGGAGGTGATTCTCGACGTTTTTGTTTTCTACCAAACGCTCTAAAGAATGACATTTATTTATCCAAATATTTCTAATTATTATTATTATTATTATTATTATTATTATTATTATTATTATTATTATTATTATTATTATTATTATTATTTATTTATTTTTTTTAATTCTATATTTTAAATTTTATTATCGTGTTTATTTTTTAATTTATTTCCCTCCTGTAGAAAGGACATTAAGATGCACGTTTGTTGTCATGGTATCCAACAAAAGGGAATAATACCATAACAACCATATTTACCATAGTAACGAATATAATTTACATTGTCATAACAACAACAACACATTTTCATGGTTACCGATTTCATACTTTATAACTAACTTTTAAAATTGTTAACTGTGTTCAAATTATAATTTTATTTATTATCTTTTAACCACTTTTTATTTAATAAATCCAACTTTGGACTAACTTGTTTAGAAAATTTCATAATTAATATGGCAGATAGAGACGCTTTGTTGGCTCAAATACGAAAAGGAAAATCTCTTAAACATGCACAAACAAATGATAGATCTACACCTCTTATTTCTAAATCATCATCATCTTCATCTTCTTCTCATGTTTCAATACCATCGGCTCCAATACCACCTAATTCTAATCATGGAAATTCTTCAAATAAAAATAATGCATCAAATTCAATGACAATGGGTGCACAACCTTTGGCTGGTTTATTCGCTGGTGGAATGCCTAAATTACGTTCACGAGGAGGCGGAGTAGATACCGGTGCTTTACCTGGAACCCCTGGTCATGGAAATAATGGTGTAAATAAAAGTTATAATAATAAATCTTCACATGTTCCTTCAGCACCTCCTGTACCACAATTAAGACATGTTAGTAAACCACAATCTTCTACTACACAATCTTCTACATCTTTTTCAGGATCATCAGCACCACCTCCACCACCACCGCCAAGTTCTTTTTCAGGATCATCAGCACCACCTCCACCTCCACCGCCAAGCTCCTTTTCAGGTGCACCACCACCTCCGCCACCAACTGGATCTTTCTCATTTTCTGGACCATCTGCTCCACCACCACCTCCACCTCCACCGTCAACACAAACTGGTTCTTCTTCTCTTTCAAGCACAAACGCATTATCATCATCATCATCATCTTCAATAAATAAACCTCCAGTTCCACCACCGATTGGGAAAAAACCGAAACCACCAGTACCAAGATCATCTACTCATGTTAGAAATGCTTCTATAGAAAAACTAACGGCACAATTTCAATCAATGAACACTTCTAATAAAATATCTCCATCAAATTCTCCAAAGCCTCCTTCGAAACATACATTTTCACAATTTTCAGCTCCAACTCCACCAATTTCATCTAATTCACCTTCTTCACCATATTCATCTTTAAAACATAACAAAAAATCATCATTAATTATTGATAATTCAAATAATAATCAATCAAATAGTTATTCATCATCCGCACCACCACCACCACCACCACCACCACCTCCTCCTGCTTCATCGGCACCATCTATTCCTTTAACTGCTCCACCAAGTATTCCACCAGTAAGTAATTTATCACATTCAAATTCATCTTCACAATATAATAGAATATCAGCACCATCTATTCCTTCAACTATTCCATCAGCAAATAATTTATCACATTCAAATTCATCTTCACATGCTCCTAGAGTTGCACCACCTCCACCTCCACCACCTCCTTCTAATGGACCAACACCTCGTGCAAACTTAAGAAACGTTTCAGCATCTTCATTTACAATAAATGGTATTTCTACAGAATCTACTAATGGAACATCTACTTCGGATAAAAGAAGTTCAAATGGGGTACATAGGGCATTTACAATAGATGATTCAAGGTTTAGTTTTCAGGATATAAGATTATTTCCAAAACCACGACGGTTTACAGGGAAACAAAAACTATATCCTTCTGGTAGAGGTTCATCTGTTCCTCTTAATTTGTCTGCTTTGTAATAATATATGTGAAGAATGAATTATTAGAAATTAATATTAACGAAATTAACTAGATAGAAATGGATTATGGATTGGATGAATTGAATTACATTGTATTACGATATAGTTTTATTACAATATAAAAAAATATTACAATATAAATTATTACAATATAATAATTTTATCACAATAGAATTTTTACAAGGTAATACCCAATAAATATGTCATAGCAACTAAATTACCATAGAAACATTATTACTCAAAACACGCGACAACCGTTTGGTTTGGCTTCTAATAATATGAGTTGCTTTACTATACTCTAATTACTAATACACAATATAATAATTACTAACTGCATTTGTTAGAAAATGTAATCACTACGTTATACGAGAATAATTACAAAATATTCTATTTTTAACAAATAATAAAACCGGGCGGGAATAATATTACTATAACAACAAGCTATAACATTCCATCGGCATGGTAACATAAATCTAGCATGTGTTTTCCCTATTCCGTACATATTTCTCATACATTTTTTATAGCTATTTTTTATAACTATTTTTTATAGTTATTTTTTTTTTTTTTTTTTTTTTTTTTTTTTTTTTTTTTTTTTTTTTTTTTTTTTTTTTTTTTTTTTTTTTTTTTTTTTTTTTTTTTTTTTTTTTCTTGAATTTTTTAAATTTTATATATTTCGCAATATTCTTCTTGATTTAAAAGGAGAAAATTTTAAAAGGATATAAATATTACGTTCTTTAATATATATTTTATTTATTTATTTACTTAATATTTAAAATGCTTTTCTTGTCAGCCGCTCTTTTACTCGCTTCTTCCGCACTTGTTTCTGCTACCCAAGGATCTGTAAGTTATAAGTTTATAGTATTTAATATGGTGTTATAGTGTATTGTATTATATTTTACAGATTGTATTTTATTTGTTAGTATGAAGTTTTTTTAGATTGTTTATGCTTTGACTTTTTAAAATTTTATTTCTATGGTTATTTTCCTTATTATATTTTTAATTATTATGTATTTTTAATTATTATTTTAATTACTATGTATTTTTATTTTCCTTATTATATTTTTAATTACTATGTATTTTTAATTATTATTTTAATTACTATGTATTTTTATTTTCCTTATTATTATTTTAATTACTATGTATTTTTATTTTCCTTATTATATTTTTAATTACTATGTATTTTTAATTATATTATTTTATTATATTATTTTATTATATTATTTTATTATATTATTTTATTTATAATATTTCAATTACTATGTATTTTTTTCCCTTACTATATTAATTATAATTCTTCCCTTATTAATCACTTATCTAATTTGTTTACTTTTTCCTCTTTGGGCTTGTTTTTATTTTCATTATCTTGTGGTCAATTTCACATCTTGTGATTTGATTTTGACTAGAAAAGAGGGGGTTATTAGCATATATAAACAATATGCAAACAAAAACAAAAAAAAAAAAACAAAAAAAAAAACAACAACATAAATGCTATTTCCTAATTTGTATAAAATTTTTCTTTATTTAATTAATATTTCCTTTTTTGATTGTTTTGATTGTTTTGTTTACTTTTTTTTTTGCTTTCTCATTGGCTGATTTTTATTTATTTATTTTTATTTTTTTTATACAAGACTATAAAAAGGGGTCTCCCGTCATTTTTTTTCTTTTTCTTTCTATACAATATTTAATACTATTTATACACTATATTATACACTATTTATACACTATATTATAATAATATATCATATTATATTACATGGCAAAACACTTTGTTAATTTATTTATTTACTAACAATCAGTTAGGGTTTAACATTGGTGTAAAAAAAGATGACGGCACATGTAAATACACTGCTGATTTTGTATCTGATTTAGAATTTTTATCTAAATATACAAACACAGTCCGTGTTTATGCTGCATCTGATTGTAACACATTACAATATTTACTTCCAGCTATTAAACAAACAAATTTTAAACTCTTTGTTGGTGTTTGGCCTACTGATGATGCTCATTTCCAAGCTGAACAAGCCGCTCTCACTACATATCTTCCACAATATGATTCTTCTTTAGTTGCTGCTGTTATTGTTGGATCTGAAGCTTTATACAGAAATGATCTTACTGCTGAACAATTGGCTGAAAAAATTAATACTGTAAAGACTTTAGTTCACGGAATTTCTGGTTATGAATCAACTCTTGTAGGAACTGCCGATTCTTGGAACGTTCTTGTACAATCTTATAATGCTCCTGCTATTCAAGCTGCTGATATTATGCTCGCAAATGCTTTCCCTTATTGGCAAGGTACTTCTACAAATGCTTCTTCTTATTCAACTTTCCTTGATGATATTGCTCAAGCTATTGGTGTTATTCAAGCTGTTAAGAAATCAACTGATTTCCCAATCTGGGTTGGTGAAACTGGATGGCCTACTGCTGGTGAAAACTTTGGTGATGCCGTTGCTAATGTTCCAAATGCTGCCGCTTTCTGGCAACAAGGTATCTGTGCTATTCGTAACTGGGGTGTAAATGTACTTGTTTTTGAAGCTTTTGATGAAGTCTGGAAAACTGGTACTGGCACTAAAGTTGTTGAATCAAACTTTGGTGTTTTCCATGGTTACACTGCCAAATATCCTTTGGAATGCAAGAATTAAAAAACTACTAGCATATCTGTATTTATTTTCTCATAAACATAAACATAATTTATAATTTTATGTCTTTTACCTATGTCTATGTTTAGTTTTAATTGTCTATTTTACAATACTAACTATAGCATATTAATTCAAACAATGCATAGTGTTTCATTTTTTTTTTTTTTTTTTTCTCTCCTCCGCATATAGTTTCTTATACTTTGATTTTTTTATATTTTAGTTCATTGTCATTAATATGATTCGCATTTTTGTTAGCGTAGAAATAATTGTACATGATAAAAACCGTAACTAGGCAATTAAAGTTTAGGTTTAATTTAAACCTACCAACAACTATCATTACTAATTGTTTACTAATCATTGTTTGTTTACATGATTCTTAAATACACAAAGAGCCCAAACAAAAAAAAAAAAAAAAAAAAAAAAAAAAAAAAAAAAAAAAAAAAAAAAAAAAAAAAAAAAAAAAAAAAAAAAAAAAAAAAAAAAAAAAAAAAATTAAAATAAAATAATGCACAGTAATATATTGAAATATAATTCCTTTATAATTATACTATACTATATTATAATAAACTATAATATATTATAAAAATTATACTTGGTTTTTTATTATTGTAAAATTTATTATGAATTTGCGAACTCAGAGAGAATTAAACTATTTGTTTAAAAATCCGCCTCCAGATGTGAAAGTTTTAGATTTACCTACAGAAGCTACAAAATCGGATTCAAACTTAAATTCAAAATCGAGTTCAAAATCAAACATTAATTTACTTTTAGCTATAAATGGTCCTGAGGGCTCACCATATTATGGTGGTACATTTAACCTTATTATTTGTATACCAGAATCATATCCCTTAATAGCACCCACAGCAAATTTTATTACTAAAATATTTCATCCAAATGTTTCTCCAGCGAATGGTGATGTTTGTGTAGATACATTAAAAAAGACTTGGCAACCGCCTAAAAATAATGATCCGTTAGATCATGGTTTGATTAATGTTATAAATGTTATTAAATGTTTACTGGTTTATCCGAACCCTGAATCTGCTCTAAATGAAGACGCTGGTAAAACTTTGTTAGAGGATTATAAAGCGTTTGAAGAACGGGCAAAAATTTACACAACTGTATATGCAAAGGGAGCCACTAATGTTAACGATTTAGAAAATAATAATAATAATAATAATAATAATAATACTTCCAATGACCTTAATTCTCCATCAGATGCTGCCTCAAATGTATCAGCCAAAGCTAAAACCGTTCGAAAAACTGTCCCAAAGCGAAAGACATTAAAAAGACTTTAGAATATAAGAAAATAAAAATAACAATGATAATTACAATATATAATTACAATAAATGATTAAAATAAATAATGATAATTACAAATAAATATTAATATATTAATATATAATCGATAATAAATAATAAATAAATAAATAAATAATAAATAAATAATAAATAAATAAATAACAGACAAACAATAAATAAATATAACATACAATACAAGAATTTAAAATTAAATATTTTATTTTATAACAAATCATAAGCAAAAAAAAAACAAAAAAAAAAAAAAAAAAAAAAAAAAAAAAAAAAAAAAAAAAAAAAAAAAAAA
>JAJLXO010000173.1:17954-70529 GCA_030571375.1 Botryozyma mucatilis | reverse complement strand
AATAAAGGAAAAAATTACAGAATTTGTATATCCTTTCTTTCATTATGTCTAGTTTATCTTATATATACACTCTTATGATGAACTAGTAAGGTTATGCATGGCCAAAGTTGCCCTGAGACGTTCAATAATCTCTTTAACCTTGTTACCTTGTAGACTATCACCATTATCTATTAATTCAATGAGTTTGCTAACTTCTCCACATTGATCACGCAAAATATTTTTAAGCCATGCCGTATCAGCCCTTAATCTAGACTCAGCACGTTTAACTTCAGCTTGTAATTCCTTTATTAATTTATCCTTTTCTTTATCTGCACTACCAGATGTTGCTAATGGTATAGTTGTTGAGGTTGTTCCGGATGATGGAGATGAAGAACCAGATGAAGAAACTGCAGCCGCACCAGGACCACCCAATGATTTAAGCTTCATTTCAAGAACGCTAATTTTTTCTTGTAATGTATGACATCGCATTTCTGTTATTTCTAGTTCTCTTTTAGTATGAGTGTTTTCTCGTTCTTTCGCAGCTAAAGCAACACGATATTCGCGCTCAACTTCTTCACGACTTACACTTGTTTCTAATTGTAAAACTTCAATAGCTTTCTCGAGTTCAAAAATACGTTTATCTTTTTCCAAAAGGGCGGAATTAAGTCGTATAACTCTTGATTTATTTGAAGAGTTACCACTAGCACTAGAAACCGAAGCAGGCGATAATGCTGCACCTAAAACGCCACTTGTAGTTCCTTCATTATTATTTGCTTGTGTGTTTGTGTTTGCTGAATTTGAATTTTCTTCAATTGTTCGAATAGTTGTACGGTCAAAATCATCTTCCTCATCTTCACTCGATAATTCATCTTCTCTTGATTCATTAAGACCTTGGATTAATCTTTCGAGTTGATTCAATTTTGCAACAAGCATTGATTCCATTTCTGAACCCCCTTTGCTGTTTGAAGCATCATTGGTATTAGTAGAATGATTAACAGGTGTAGTATTATTTCCATTATTATAGTTATTTGAAGACTTTCTATTTTGAGACTTGTAATTTTGTTGTTGTGGTAATGAAAATTGTTGTTGTTGTTGTTGTTGTTGTTGAAACTGCTGTTGCTGTTGTTGTTGTTGTTGCTGAATTTGAGATTTTCTTACTGGATTATTCATATTATTCATATTATTCATATTCATATTATTATTTGTATTCATATTTCTAGGATATTTTCCATATTGTTGTTCTGTTGGAGAATGTAAAGCATAAGTTGGAGAACGCATTGGAGAATTTGGCTGGAAAGCAAAAGAACGCTGATCAAATTGCTGCATAGAATGTGAGGAAGGCTGTTGTTGATGCATCATAACGTTACGTAATTGAGAAGCATCTACAGACATACGATTCATTCCATGGGAAGGTCTAAAAGAAGCATTGTTTGAAGAATTGCTGTTATTAGAAACCGAACGATGAGATTGATTTGTAAAAGAGGAAATTGAAGATATAGAAGATGATAAAGATGGTGGATAAGAAGTTTGAGAAAAGTTAGAACCATTTGAAGATATAGAAGCATTTCTATTATTTGGTCTTTGATCTAATCCTTGGCGCAATGAATGAGAACGCTTAATTGAATTTACTTTAATAAGACCATTTGCAAGTGGAATATTAGTTGGATTAGATGTAGGAGCTTGATTGTTTGTATTAATGCTTCCACGGCGAATATTGCCACTATTTGTATTATTATTGGTATTATTATTATTAGTACTACTATTGGTATTATTTGAATTATTGGCACTGCCACTTAATTGTTCAAGAGGAGGAAATGAAAAAGAAGGCTCAAACATTGAAAGAGGACGTCTTGAAGAAGTAGATTGGCTAAAATTTCTAATATGAGAAGTGTTTGAAGAAATAGAAGATAAAGTTCTCGAATGAGATTGATTTGATCTTTGGTTGTTATTAATAATATTATTATTATTATTTGAATTAGGATTAATAGAAGCATTTGAGGGAGAAGTTTTTGAAGCTACCGCGGCAGTTTGAACTCTTGCTCTGTTAAGAAATATGGCTAATTCGGTTGCTTCTTCTAATGAAGGATTTGTATTACCCATTTCAGCAAGAACTGCTTCTGCTTCTTTCCTAAGTCTTCTATGTAATCTACGACGAGCAGATCTAGACATTTTACGTTCATCTAAAATTTCGCCATCAGGACCAAAAAGAGATTGATCATCATCATCAATTTCATCTTCATTTATATTATCACTCATATTTTTTGAGTTGTTATTAAAGTTTGAGTTTGAGTTTGAGTTTGAGTTTGAGTTTGCGTTTGAGCTTGTGCTTGTGTTTGTGTTTGTGTTTCCGTTTGAATTTGTATTTGTATTTATGTTAGAAGTTGAAATATGTTTAGAATGTTCTTTAACAAAATCTGGTTTAATAGGTTTTTGATTTGGCCTAGGTTGTTTAAAAACACTATTGTTATTATTATTGTTACTAATAGAATTAATACTATTAATATTAGCGGTATTGTTGTTAATATTATTATTAGCGTATGGAGTAAGAACTTTTTTATCAGACTTGAGAGAGAAATTTTCCTTATCAGAATCTGAATTAAGTATATTTGAAAAAAAATCCATCTGTGTTAGTAATAAGGCAATTAAAAAAATTAATAATAATACAAGAAGAAATATAAAGGAGAAAAGAAAATCTGAGGGAAATCCGGCTTTATATATTGCAGCGGAAATAGTAATTATAGAGCAAAGAAAAAAAATTAATATAGCATGTATTTTTTTCCTTTTTGTTGTAAAAAACATAAACAAAGGGAAGGAAAATAAATGCTAAATAATAATAATAATAATAATAATAAATAATATATAATATATAATATATGCTAAATAATAATAGATAATAAATAATAAATAATAAATATCACATATGCGTTTTCCTAATTTGGAAAATAAACAAACGAAATAGGAAAAAAAGAGTGGAAAAATAAATGCGAAATTAAAAATAATAAAAAATTGACCAATAAGAGATAGAAGAGTGATTGAAAAATAAAAAAAAAAAAATAATGGAAGGTTATGGAAAAAAGGTCAAAATCAAATCACAACAAAAGTAAACAAGGAGAAAAGTCAAAAAGGAATCAAAAAGTAAACAAAGAAAAAAGTCAAAAAAGAATCAAAAAGTAAACAAAGAAAAAAGTCAAAAAGGAATCAAAAAGTAAACAAAAAAAAAAAATTTATAATTATTAATAATTGCAAGAAAAAATATTATTTAATAAAAATATTTACTATTAAATAAAAAATGTAGCAATAATATTTACTATTGGAAAATAGATAAATAAAAATAAATAATAAATAAACAATAAATAAATAATAAATAATAAATAAATAAATAAATAAATAAACAAATAAATAAATAGTAAACAATTAATTAAAAAAATTAACTAATCAATAGACAAATGACAACGTACTATGAGCGTAAATAAAAGAAAAATAAATAATAATAGTAAATAATAAACAAACAATAAACCGTAAAAATAAACAAATAAATTATAGTAATAAATAATATTAAATATTATATATAATAGTAAATAATAGTAAATTACAAAATATAATTATATATAAATATAAAATAAACATAAAATATAATATATAAATATAAAATATAAAATATAAAAATAAAATTTTAATAAATACTAAAGAAGAATTTTATAAACAAACAAATATAGTAAACAAAACAATTATTATAAAAACTTACCAGAAGAATTGTTTACAGTATTTTCGCTGGAAAGATCGCTATTAAAGGCAACGTTAGCGGATTTTGAGACGAGATTGGAAGACTTGTCCAGGGTCGAACTCATGTCGTTGCCAGTGTTACTATTATTGTTATTGTTATTGTTATTGTTATTGTTATTATTGTTATTAGTATTAGTATTATTAGTATTAATGGTATAATTATTTTTAATATTTTTATTGGTATTGTTAATGTTATTGTTATTTATATTACCATTACTGGTTGTTATAGTAGAAATTTCTTTATTATATAAAATTTCACTTATATTTTTATTTATATTTTTATTTATATTTTTATTTATATTTGTATTTGTATTTGTATTTGAATTTATATTTGTTTTTGTATTTGTATGTACAGTTTGCTTTTTATTGGTATTTGCGTGTGTCTGTGTATTTTGTTTTTCATTGGCAACCTCGTTGTCCTTGTCCTTGTTGTTGCTATTGTCTGTAATATTACTAACTTTTTGAATATTATTATCAATATTACTAATAATATTACTAATATCATCAAAATGTTTTGTAATTGTATTAGAATTGTTTGTTGATTTTTTAATTGAGTTTGTCGGAGTATCTTCTGTAGATGGACACCAGCGCGATGATTCTAAGCCAACCATTTGATTTAATTTGTTTGTTTTGTTTTGTACCTGTACCTGTCGTGTTGTTATTTATTTTTATCTATTTTTGTTATTATAATATTATTATATTATATTATATAGATAATTATCATTATAAAATAACTTATCAAGTTAACAAGGCTAAAAAATATAATAGATTTTTCTTTTATTTTTTCCTTTTGGTTACTATGACAGCATAAAATTCCAGGAACAAATAAACAATGTTAATTTTATTACTAACATATTGGAATGTATTAGAAATAAATTTTATTTTATTAATAATATTATTAGGAATGTGTTAATAATTTATTTGGCAACTAAAAATTTACTTAACAACAATTACATTCCGATATTAACCGGTTATTTTACAAAGTAAATTTTTACTAGTTTAATAGAAAATTATTATAATTAAAAAACCACTCAAAACCGTAACCATTTATATAGATAGAATTATAAAATAAAATAAAATAAAATAATAATTATTTTTATTATACAGACTCGAAACCAGGGTAATAGGTATTACCAACCCTAATCGGAAATATTTTTAACTGAAACAATGTAAACAATGTAAACAATGTAAACAAAAATATTAATTAAACTAATTAGTACCTATGCAAGTAAAAAGATAATTTAATAATATAAACAATTTATGTATAATATAAACTAAAGTCAATTTCATTATAACTCTAATAGAGTAAGTGTCATTTATATCGTTATTATTATCATTTATATTATTTCTTATATTTGCAATTAATATATACACTATTGCAATTATTTTACATAAACACTTAATACGCTACGCTAAATTAAAAATTAAAATATTATTTATATTTTATACCAATTTAGTTTATTATTACTATTTATAAATACCTAACTTTGGTTCATTATTTCCCAACACGTATTAGCACGTGTTTGTTTTCTATATAAATCCTGATATGTTTTTTTGCTTTAATTAATTTTTAATTTATAATATTTATTTTAATTTTAATATTTATTTTTATTTTAATATTTATTTTAATTTTAATATTTATTTTAATTTTTCTCCTTATTATTTCTCTATATTAAACTTTGTTTACATTGATGACTAATCAATTTAGATTATAAAATAAACCACATTTCTGACAAACATTGTTCAGGATATTACAAATAATATTTATATTATTACTAACACAGTTTAATTTATTCCTAATTGGTATATTTGTTTACCTTTTTTTATTTTTTTTTTTATTTTTTTTTTTTTTTTTTAGCATATACTACTTACTGTACTATCCTTATAACATAATCAACCAATCAATTAATTTGAAATTTTTAAAAAATTAATTATAGAGCATTTATTTAGTTTTGTTAGTTTTGTTAGTTTTGTTATTTTTGTTATTATTTTTATTTATTTGCCACATTTTTAGTCGTCATCTACATGGAGAGTCCCATGGAAAATAATAAAATTACAATTACAAACATAAATGCAAGTAAAAATAATTTTCAAAATAATATAAACAACACAAAGGGTTCTTATGAAAACGCGAAATACTCTTCGTCCTTGGCACAACGAATACAAAAGTTTAATCAAGGACAGGATTTAAATGATTTAAATACTCCAGTTTTGCAAAATTTTTCTCAAAAAATTCCATCCAAGACAACAACAATAGATGGTACACAAAAGTTCCCAAAGTCACAGTCTTTTTCTCAAAATGATTCCATAGGTAAGCTTTTACATCCCACAATTTCTGGGAATATAATAAAATCTCCTGCGAGTCCTACACATTTAAAAACATATTCTGATACATTTGATAATGATAAAAATATCCGTTACTCTTCTAATAATATAGCTTCTTTAAGAAAATCAAATCCAAGTTATCTTCGAGATTTAGATTCGACGACTTCAGGTACCAAAATAGATTCTTCAAATCATGATCTTCAAATACCTGGATCCACTGATCAAAGTCTAGAACATGTTGCTGGTTTACAAGGAAGACTTCGTTTAACTAAACTCAGTGCAAGTAATAGTAACTTTTCAAATTTTGCTTCAACCTCAACACCTGACTTTAAAAGGTTAAATTCAAATTCTTCTAGTTTGAATTTAAACTCAATTGCAAATTCTAATGTAAATATTAATAGCAATTCGAATCCAAATGACATTTTTAATCAATCTTCTTCACTAAACTCAAAAAAATTATCTTCATCCATATCTGCAAATATTTCTCCACTTTCTAAAAATATTCCAGTATTAAACTCATCCCCTTCAAGGAATTGGATGGAAAAAGGTAGACAATCAATTCAAGCTTATGAATATTTATGTCATGTAGGTGAAGCTAAAGAATGGATAGAAAAATGTATTGGTGAAGAAATTCCATCTATTGTAGATTTAGAAGAAGCCTTAAGAAATGGCGTCATTTTAGCAAAATTAACACAAGTATTTGCTCCTAATCTAATAAAAAGAAAAATATTTACTGGATCACCTTTACAATGGAGACATGTTGATAACATAAATTATTTCTTTAACTTTATAGATCAACTTGGTGTTCCAGATTTATTCACTTTTGTCTTAGTTGATTTATATGAAAAAAAAAATGTGCCTAAAGTCATATATTGTATTCATGCTATTTCATTTATTCTTTACTCACAAGGTAAAGCCCCTCCTATAAATGATTTAGTTGGTAAATTAAATTTCACCGAAGATGAGCTATCAAGGGCACAAAAAGGTTTAGATTCAGCTGGAATTTCTTTACCAAATTTTGGCTCAATGAAAAATAAACTCCCCCAATCAGATTCTTCACAAAATGATTCGTCTCAAAGTACCCGTAATATCCAAACCAATAACAATTTAAATTCAATCTCAAATTCAGCTTCGAATTTAAGTCCAAATTCTTTTCATTCTACCTTTTCAATGAAATCACATCTATCTGCTTTAAAAAGAATGAATGAAGATAAATCAAGTTTAAAAAAAGTAGATCAAGTTAGGTCACGTTTACAATTTTCAACTGAAAACAAGAAATCGCTTCCTAACTCAAATTCGCATTCAAATATAAAAAGATGGAATAATTATTCAAATAATAATTCAAATTCTACACCTTATAATCAAACACCCATAACCTTATCAGATAATCCATTAGATCATGATGATGATATTTACGAAATTTATGATGAGTACAGTAATGATAAATCAAATAATAGTTATTCTAGCGATAAATCTGATTATGAGTACGATGATTATGATATAAAAGATTCAAGAGTTTTAAGATCAAATAATTACACTCATTCTAAGAAAAAAAATTCAAAGCCTTTAAAATCTCCCATATATGACATCGACGAAGAAGATGAAGGTATATTATCATCTGATAGTATGGATTCTGTTGAGCATGAACTTATACAAATAAGGAAATCATTTTCAGAGCGAAAGAGTTTATTTATTGAAGTTCAAGCTTTAATTAGGGGAAATTTGTTGCGTTCTTCATTAAATCTCCCCCGACCAGCTTATGATCGATCTTCTAGATTACTTAAACACAAATCAACCATTAAGGATAAAACTTCTATTACCAAAACTAAACTATCAAGGGAGCCTACTTCAACAAGAACATCTAAGATACCTGTTCCAACTCATACAGCAAAAGATTCTGCTACAACTCATACTAGAAAGAATTTTGTTGCAACTCGGACACCAAAGGATTCTACTACAACTCGCATATCAAAGGAACCAAGCACAACTCGAAAAGCAAAAGAGTCTTCAAGAACTCAGATATTACAAGAAAACACTAAAACTTGTACATCAAAAGATTCCAATACGACACGAACATCAACTGATTCTATTACAACACGAAAGTTAAAGGAGTCTGATGTATCATCTAGAATATCACAAAAGCTCAGTACAACAAACAAACCAAAAAAACATACAGTTGAAAATTCTGATGACTCTGAAAGCTCTATAGATTCAGAATTTAATGTCACAGATGAAGAAGACGATAAATCTTTGGTCGTTATAGATGAAGAACTCCCAGAACCCACTCTCGCAGACATCGCTCTTTTAGTTCCTAACGAGATAGTTGTTTCTACGCAATCAATTTGTCGTGGACTCTTATATAGAGCAAAGTTTAAGAATATACATATTCAATTAAACTCTTTGTTAAATGATCAAACAGTAAATGACGGTAAAAACCATTCGAATGTAAAAACGCGTTCATTGATTCGTTTACAAAGTATTGCTAGAGGATTTCTTGAAAGGCGTAGATATAACTCCTTAAAATCGCTTTTGAATAATGCATTTAGTTTTAAGACTTTTTCTTCTAGCAATGCTATTCCAGAGCCTGAAGTAATAACTATTGATGATGATACCGATGAAGAGAACGATTATAAATACAATAATAAAACAGATAGAAGTATAACTCACAAGTCTTTAAATAACACTTTTCCTCAAACTATTGTATTATTCCAATCAGTCTCTCGTGGTTTTTTGGTTAGATCAGCTATTCGTTTGGCCAAAGTTACTTTATCTACACTTAATTCACAGGGGTGTATTTCCGAGATCCAGGGTTTGATTCGTGGTTTCTCTATTCGGCAATACTTAAAACAAATTGAGCAACAATTAGAGTTTTCTGAATTTTCTATCAAGTCTATGCAAAGTATAATTCGTGGTGTAAATTTGAGAAAGGAAATTTTACAAACCAGACGATTTTTATCATTTTCTGAAGCTCAAATAATTTCGTTACAATCTATGGTACGGGCTCAATTTTCTAGGAAAAAATCACTTACTTTCAAGGAAAACATTTCAAATAGTGATATTAAACATTTAAATAAGTTTTTTGCCTTTTGTCGTGGCAAAATATGTCGCGAACAAGTTGGAATTTTACGATCGCAATTATTAAGTCGAAAAGTGTTTGACTCTGTATTGATCAATCAATCTTTGTGGCGTGCACATGTTGTACGTAAAGATATTAAATCAATTGTTCATTATTTAAAAACAAATGAAGTTTCATTTATTGCTCTACAAAAGCTTTGTCGATCATTTCTTGTGAAACGTAATTATTTACATATAAGAAAAAGTCTTGCCCCGTATAGTTATAACGTATTTGATTTTCAATCTAGGGTACGTGGATTCATAGCACGAAGACGATTGTTTGTATTCCATTCACAGTTAGAAGCACATGAACAAGCAATATTTAGATTACAAAATATCGCAAAAGGTGTTATTATCCGTAAGAGTTTGGGACTTGATTTGGATACTATTGACTCTTCTGAAATTCGTCTTATTCGGCTTCAAGCTCATATTAGAGGGCTCCAAATTCGTCGTTCTATGAGATGCTTTAAGCTTATTTTCCACTCAAAGCCCTCTATTCAGAGTGTAACTTTATTCCAATCTCTTATTCGTGGAGAAATGATGCGTTTTGAATATCATTTATTATTAAAAGAAATTAAGGATGCTGCTTGCCCTAAAATATTTTATTTACAAGCTCGGGCTAAAGGATATTTAGTGCGAAAGTATCATAACGATGTTATTTCTTATTATATAAACAACATTAAAAAAGTAATTAAAGCGCAAAGTATAGTACGCACTAAGTTACAAGAGAAAGCTTATAAAGATTTAATCACAAAGAAGAACCCTCCTTTAGGTGCAATAAGACCATTTGTTCATCTACTTAATGACGATAACAATGATTTCGAAGAAGAAGTTTCTGTAGAAAAAGCCCGCCAATCGCTCAATAAAGAAATAAGGCACATTGAAACATTAGAGCAATATATTGATCAACTTGATATTAAAATAGCTTTATTAGTTAAAAATAAGATCACATTGGATGAGCTTCTTAGTCATAAAAATAGTTTTAAACTTCATAGTCTAAAGTATAAAGATAATGTCAACTCATTAAATACAGTTCCATATTCATATAGAAAGTCAATGGACTTGGGTCTTGGTTTTGGTTCAAGTACCAATCCTAGAAACTCTTTCCCAGCTTCAACAAACTCATTTATAAAAGGCTTTGATCGCTTTGATTTAAAGGCTTTAAACAAAGCCTCTAGAAAACGTCTTGAATTATACCAAAGTTTATTTTTTATTCTTCAAACACAGCCAAAATATTTTTCACATTTATTTTATTCTTTTCAAATGGAAGGAGCATCAGATACTGAGATAAAAGCTTTGATATCAGGAATTCTTATAACCTATGGTCGTGCTCATAAGCCACGTGAGGAGTATTATTTACTTAATTTACTTGTTACTAGTGCAAGGGAAGCCGTAGAGAAAGACGTTAATAATGCTTTTAATCTTCGTGATAATTTCATCTGGTGGCGCTTGTTTGTAAAATTTGTCCGAAATACCCCTGACTATTCAAATTTTCTTCGCACTCTTTTATTACCTTTAATTAAAATGGTAATAGATGCACCCGACTTAGATATGGAATCAGATCCTTTAGTTATTTATAGAACTATTATTAATAAAGAAGAACTTGCTAGCGGAAAACGGTCACAAAAAGATAGGAATGTAACTGTAGAAACTGCAATCCAGGAACCAGAAACGCGAGAAATGTTTATAAAAAATTTACAGCAACTTAGAGAAGTTTGCTCAGAATTTATGAAAGATATTGAAAAGTCTGTACCAGAAACTCCCTATGGTGTCAAATACTTTGCCAAGCAAGTATATTTAAAGTTTAAAGAGTTACATCCAAAAGAAACCGAAAATAAAGCTTTGACTATAGTTGGCCATGTGTTTTTTGTCCAGTTTATATACCCAGCTATTGTTTCTCCTGAATTATATGGAATAGTTGAAGAAGGAGTTATTGGACCTACTCAACGTAAAAATCTTATGGAAGTTTCAAATGTTTTAACTAATATATTTAATGGAGTTAGATTCGGCTCAGAAAATATGTTTTTGCAGCCCTTAAATGAATATTTAGACTCAGTATTCCCTGATGCTCTTAAAGCAGATTATCGTTTAATATCCGAAATACCTTCTTTAGAAGAACATTTCCGATTTTCTTATATTGATGATATTACTGCGAAAAATAGGCCTGTTTTATATTTAAAAATAGCAGATATGTTAACTGTGCATCGCTTGGTTATATCAAATATGGGCAAAATGGGTTGCACTGAATCTGATCCACTTTCCCAAGTGATTAGAGATTTGGGAACTGATATTAATGATGATAATTATGCATTTTCAAATATTTCAGAAAGTTCTAATGCAGAAATTAAATTAGAGCTCAATCCAAACTCTGTGGCCTTGATATCATCTGATGATGATACTCAATCTCTAATGCTTGAAGTTAAATATTATTTAAGCTATGTAATTAGAGTACAATCCGGCCAAAATCTCGTAGAGGTACTTCTTAAACCTATATCCCCGGCTGATGAGACAAAGTTTCAAGCTATATTAGTTGAAGAACGAGCATTAAAGCGTGCCATGATTAGAACATTCTCGGCAGTTGATTTAACACAATCTGCAGCTGATTCATATGTTGTTTCAGCGTATGCGGCTAATGCTTCTTCAATCGATAGCCTTCAGTATTCTGAAGTGAAGCGTAGAGCTTTAGAAAAGCTTTTACAATTAGAAAAGACAGGAAAAGTTTCCCGCAAAGATAATTATCAAGTGGTTCTTAATTCAATAGCTGTTGATCTTCGAACGCAACATAATAGAAGAGTTGGGAGAGGAAAAGAATTATCAAATATACAAAGTGCTATGGGTCAAATTACAGATAAAGAGAAATATTTAAGCAATAAGTTAAATTCATATAATAATTATATTGAGCAAGCAATGAGTACGCTACAATCTAAGAAAGGAAAAAACAAGAAAAGATTTTTTTTGCCTTTTTCTACACAATACTTTCATACTCGTGGTCTACAAAGGAAAGGACATATGCCTAAATTTGGTTCTTATAAATACTCTGCAGGCAAACTATTAGAGAAGGGTGTTCTTGCAGACTTATCTACAGAATATACTTCTCAATCTCGTGAAAGATTATATTTCACAATATCATGTGATCAAGTTGGTGTTTTTAATATCGAGGCTGCATATGGTTCAGTTTCACTTCCTGGTGCGAATGTTGAAATTACTTTAGATGATCTACTTACAAAGCAGTTTGATAATCAACAATATATATCACTTTTTGACAATAAAGCAAAGTTTAATACGAATATTCTTCTTCATTTGATCTATAAAAAATTTTATAGTGCTTCTTAATTTATTTTGTTTAATTTATTTGATTTTCGATTTTTACTAATTAATTGTTTAATTGTTTAATTTTTTTTAATTTATTTAATTTGATTTAATTTATTTTTGGCTTCTTTTATAATTTAATTTAATTTTTATTTTTTTTTTGACTTTGTGATTACTTTTGGTTTGCTGTTTATGTTTATTTCTAAATATTTTTGTATTTTTATATTTATTATTGTATTATAGTTTTTCTTTTTTTTTTTTTTAATACTACTCAAGTGATGTTTTATGTATAATGATTGTTTATGATTAGAGGTATTAATTTTTAAAAATGGAAATTGAAATGTACAATTTAATAAAAATTTTTAATATATATTTTAATGTTAAAGTCTTCAAGTTTTTCAAAATTAAAAAAAGATAAATCGCGGTATTTATATACTTTAAATAAAAACTATATTTATATAAATAGATTACTTTTGATTAATTTTTTAATTAGATATCTAATGAATATCAATTTACATATTAAATGAACGCTTTAGCTATTCATTTTATTGTCAGTTATTTATCATTTTTATATTTTTCGTACAATAGACATTAAGAGGAAAAATTTGAAAGTTACCTTTTAGAATTTCCAGGAATTCTAATTTATGGTTTTATATTTTCTTCAAATCTGTAATGTAATTTAAAATATATCTTTTTTTTTTTTTTTTTCTCTATTTATATTTATGTAACTATTTACTTATTTTAAACTATGTATGTCTATAATAAAAATAAAAACGAAAATTTATATATAGTTTTTTATTTGTATATGTAACAAATGAAAATTGTTAAATACTAAGTTATGTTATCTTTTTATACCGATACCAGATATGAAAAAAAGGTACATATAAATAATGTAGAAATATAAAATTCACCATAATAACAAATAGTATAAATATTGTTTAAATATCTTATTGTACATATTACTAAAAATATTTCTCTTAATCTTTTATATATTCAACAAACATGACTGATCAACTTTAGATTCATTTTTTATTTACATATCTACTCAGATATTTTTACAAATATTTAAATTAAAAAAATTAAAAAATGGAAACTTATTTCAATATACATATATAATTGTAGGAAATTTACAAAATATACAAAACAATATCCAAAATAAATCCCTCCCCGCAATAAGTAATAGTATTTTAAATAGTTCTAGTATAAATATAATTCTAAACAGCAAGCGTTTACAAATAGGCAAATATATTTAATAATTAGATACGTTTGAAAGAAATTTTAATACGAATAGAACTTCTGACCATCTTGACTGATAGCATATTTATAAAATACAGCTTAAAAATCAACTATATATGAGTGATACAATACTGGAAAACTTGATATGATGGGTAAACATCAAATTAGTTACATCAATTACGTTGGCTTCCCGAAAAGCATCTACAATTGTTTTTTCAAGTTACAGAAATTACAAAAATTACAAAAAGGATATATTCAATGTACCTTTTTTTAATTTAATTTATTTTTTTTATGAAGTTGTACTGTTAATACGCTAAAAGACAAGCTGGCAAGAAGTTTTTTTTGATTTAAAATTTTTATCAAACGTATCTAAATATGAAATTATTTTATGTTCATTTGTAAAACACAAGACTTGTATTTACAATATTTTCTACAAACCGATAACAAAATTAATCTAATCTCTGTACGAATAAATTTGGATTTGTTTTACTAGTTCTATATATAAGATCTAGTTGTTTATTTATACTTGTATTAACAATTGCTCATTATTAATATAATGATTAACATTCAAAACAATCACGTTTGTTTCATAAAGCATGTTTGAAAGACAAATTAATATGCAATGGAACATAAAAAAAAAAAAAAATAAAAAAAAAATAGTTTGATTTAAATTAATATTGTCTTTTATATTGAAATAGATGAATATCTGTTTTAAAAACATCTAACACTTCAAGTGATTATTGTATAAAGTTATACTTAACTTTAACTTATTTCGTAAAAGCTTAAAAAACCATGAACCCCAATAAACCCTACCACATTATTTAAATTGAAGGTGGGTTTTTATTTTATTTAAATGTATAGGATAATAAGGAATTAGAAAAGTAGAAAAGTATTAAAATACTACAGTAAATAATAATAATAATAATAATACATAATAAAAAATAAATAATAATTGAATCGAAGAAAATTGTATCATACACAATTTTCTGATTTAAAATGTCTAAAAGTCCTGCAAGAGGTAAAAGTTTTTATTGTTAATGATTTTTAATATTTATTAATTGATACTAACTAATTCATTTACATTTTAATTTCTATTGTAAATATGATATCTATTAAATTATTTAATTATCTTTATTAGAGTGGATAAAAGTTGATAAACAATTTTTCAGAAAACATACCGGTTATAATTTAAAATGGGAAATAAGTGATCTTTCTTCATATATAGTTTCAGCTGCTTCATGTGGAGGTGCTATAGGTATTTACAAGAACACAGTATATTTACTTTTTTTTCTCATTTCCAAAATTTAACTAAGTTTATGTTGATTTTAGCACTTGCTCCGCGAGATAGTGTATATAGATTTTTTGAAACTCAAAGTGCAAGACCAGCTGTTAGGATATACAGTAACACAGGAGAAATCATACAAACAATAATAGTGAGTTATTTATTTATTAAATGTTTTTTTTATAATTTTTTTTCCTTTTTAACTCATTCTTATTTAATAGTGGAATCATGGAACTATAAAAGGTATTGGTTGGACTAGACAGGATCATTTAGGAGTTTTGACAGAGGATGGTATTGTTCGTATTTATAATGACTTTCTGGGGAACTTTTATCAATTTTCACTTGAGTTAAGCTCTGATAATTCTCAAATATTAGATTGTGAGTTTTGGGATGATGGATTAGTTGCGAGATTATCAAATAATAAATTTGTTTGTATATCTAAAATTGAAGATCAAAGATCTAAAATATTTAGTGGAGATTTTGAAGGAAAAAAAATATATTGCTGGAAAACTCTACCTCCTACAATTTCATTAAGTAGAGGTCTTGAAATTCTTGTAGCTGTTGAAGACACAATTTATCTTTTAGATTCTGTTTCTTGCCAAGATCAAATGCTTAACCAAGGTCCATTTTCTAATATTTCTCTAAGTTCTTCTGGTGATGCTATTTCATTACTTAATAATAACAATCTCAATTATATTGTTTCAATCGATTTTCGAAAAAAATTCTCAACTCAATCATTAAAAAGAACTGATAAGCCATCTTTTTATACTTGGTGTGGTGATAATGCTGTTGTTATAAGTTGGGAAGATGAGGTTAGTTTATTAGGTAAAACTGGTGGCGTATTATCATTATTTTATGACTCAAATGTTGTCTTAATACAAGAACCTGATGGTTGTCGAATATTTAGTTCTGAAAAAGTTGATTTCATTGAAAAAGTATCTACAGCTGCAGAAAAAATATTTAAGCTCGGATCAACAGCTCCTTCGGCAGTACTTTTAGACTGTGTTGAAAAGTTAGAAAAAAAATCTCCAAAGGCAGATGAAAATATAAGAATTATTAAAGATAACCTTATTGAGGCTATAGATGAATGTATAGAAGCTGCTTCATATGAGCTCGACATATTTTGGCAAAAAAGATTACTAAAAGCAGCTTCATTTGGTAAATCTGTTCTTGATTTATATATCGCAGATGAATTCGTAGAAGCTTGCCAAACGCTAAGAGTTTTAAATGCTGTTAGAGATTCTGATATTGGACTCTTTATTACTTATGCCCAATATTTAAGATTAACCCCTGAAAGATTAATTAATAGATTAATATTAAGAAATTTATATTTTTTAGCTATTAAAGTATCAAACTATATTCATCTAATCCCTGACAAAATTTATATCCATTGGGCTTGTCAAGTTGCTAAAACTTCACAGGAAAGCGATGAAGCGACTTGTGCAAGAATAGTTGCTAAATTAAAATCAAAAAAAGGAATATCATATGAATATGTAGCAAAGATTGCTTATGAAGAAGGTAGGCCAAAACTAGCATCTTATTTACTTGATTATGAGCCACGGGCTGGATACCAAGTTCCTTTACTATTATCTATGGACGAGGGTGAAAAAGCTTTAATTAAGGCTATTGAAAGCGAAAACCCTGATTTGATTGCGTATGTCACTTTACATTTATACCACGAGCTTCCTTTAGCTAAATTTTTCAAAATTATTTCAAACAAACCATTGGCTTGTAATTTTGTGCAAATTTTAGGTGACATCGAAGATAAAGAATTATTGAAAGATTTTTATTATCAAGCTGATAGGAGAGCCGATGGAGCTTTTATATTATTCTCAGAGGCAATGAAATATGATGAAGTTGATATTCGTATAGAAAAAGTTAAAGTAGCTCAGGCGATGTTAAGTGAAGTAAAAGAATATTCCAATGAAGCAAAATTAATGGAAGAAAGTATACGACTTTTAAAACTGCAGAATGCCTTGGAAAAGGATTATGAGAAAAAATTTATTGGACTTTCAGTTACGGAAACTATTTCAAAATTATTGAGTATTAGTCAGGTTTCAAAAGCATTATCTGTGAAAAGTGAATTCAAAATATCTGACAAACAATTTTGTTGGTTAAGATTAAAAGCATTAGTACAAAGACGTAGTTGGGAGGATTTATTAAAATTTGCCGATTCCAAAAAATCTCCTATTGGATATGTTCCTTTTTATAAAGAATGCATAGCAGCTGGAAACACTCAATATGCAGCTCAGTTCATTCCCAAATGTACTAAACTATCGGCAGAAGAACGAATAGATATGTGGATTACGGTTGGAAAATATGAAGAAGCTGGTTTAGAAGCGTTTCGTGCAAAGAATATTGATAAATTACAGTTTATTTTAACGAAAGTTACGGGAAGTACCGCTGTGGAATTTGAAGGGATGCTTAGACAACTTGGCGGTTAATAATTATTACATTCACAGCAATCCGTTTAGTTTTGATTTCATTTGTTTTAATATTTATTATTTATTTATAGAGCAAGCTATTTATTAATGTGAAATATTATATAATGATAAATTACTAAATGATTAGATTGTAGAAATACAAATTAAAGGGTATGCTATATTTTAGATAATGCCATCATTTGAATATCATTATTAGTTTGGTCTGATATACTTTTAATATTTCCTTTAATTATGTTTTTATTGTTTGTTCCCTTAAATTTCAAATATTAATTATTGATGATCATCTTATTTGTTTCATACTACTAACAATTTTTGTAGATTTGTTATGTTGTCATTACTGTTTTCAAATGGTCTTTTACGTAGCTTAAGTTTAAAAGATTTTATATCTTCTAATAAATTATCTTGTTCTAATTTAAGATCAAGATAAATATCGTTTTTCTGATTGTGTTCAGATTGTATATTTTCTTTACCCAAGATGCCATTTAAAGAAGTTTTTATATGTTCCTTCATAAGCTCATTATGTCTCCTTAATGCTTCATTTTCACTTTGAACAGCCTTCCTCCTTAATTCTTCCGAAACTGATTTGTCTTCATAATATTGAATAGCTGATTTAAATTTTTCTAATTCTTCATGATTGTCATTATTATTAATATTAGTGTTACTGTTGTTTTTATTAATTGAATTGTTCAAATTATTCAAACTCTTTGAATTATTTGATTCACTAACTTGTAACAAAGTGCTTTGTAGCATATGAATTCTATTTTGCATTTCTTGTAATAAATTATCTCTTTGTAATGCCGAAATTAAATCGCAATTTACTATTGCTCTTGTTTTAACTCTTTTTGCTTGTACTGCATATCTTAAAGTTGATAAACCTTCATCATAATCAGTAGGTGAAAGACAAGCAATCATTGCTGTTTGACTATTACCGCCTAAACTTTCTTTCAAAATCCAAGTTAAAGTTGAATCTCTATAAGGAATAACTTCTTTTTTCCTTTTTGGGTTTGCCAAGGCAGATATGACACGTCCTAAAGTTGCTAAAGATTTATTTATACTAGCTCCTTCACGTAAACGAGAACCGGTTGCACCAGTGGAGTGGGCTCTTTCCGAACCTGCTAGATCTACTAAACGTATTTTTGCAAATATTTCTTTTGTTTCATCAGTTTCTGGATCATTTTGTGAATGTTTTACAGTTAATGTTAAAACAGCATGAGATCTTGAAGAAGTTTCATTCATTTTGGTAAAAGCAGTAGCCCTTGATTGATTTCCTAATTCAATATATTTTTTAACTTCATCATAATTTTTAACTGTGTACTCTATTAAATCTTTAACATATGGTCCATTTGTAGGTGATTCGCGAACTTGTAAATTTGGTCTTATAAAATTTTTATTATTATTATTTAAACTTAAAAGGTCTCTAACTTTTTCATTATAAATTTCAAAATAAGATAATCTAACAACGAAACTATCAGTTGAACTTGTTAACTCATTAATTTGTGAAAATAAGTCATGACAAGTAAGGGGGATTAAACCTGGTTCAGAATTTGTTCCCATCATTGTATAAGTTTTACCTGAACCAGTTTGACCATATGCAAATATACAAGTGTTATAACCTTCTAAATTATGATTTAAAAATGGTTTTCCTACTGATTCGTATAGTTGATCTTGACCTGCAAAATAATCTGAATTTAAATCACTGGAATCTAAAACATTATCAAAGAAAAATTCTTTATCTAATGCCGGTTGGTTATAATTATTACTTATAGAAACTTTATTTTCCAATGGATTCACTCTTATTTTACATTTTGAATTATTTTTAATCTCCCGATCTATTAATGGTCTAACTCTAACAACAACTTTAACATTTCCCGATGAAGATGAAGAGATTGAAGATGGTGAACTTAAAAATGTTGAATCTGATATTGCCGACAAAGGTCTTATTGGAAATGATATTGATGAAGTTAATTCATTATTTATTTTATTTATGTTTAAGTTAGAGTCTGATATTGATGTCATTTCGACTAATTTATTGTTTAAATAGGACTTTTCCATCTTGTCTATAACTATAAATTGTTTATAGTAATATCAAAATAAGATGTATTTTCAAAGAGGAGAAAAAGGGGAACAAAATGAATATTAAATTTAAGTATAAATATAGAATTAAACCAAATATTCACAAATAATTAGCTTTTTTATCACTTTCGTATAGTCTATACTGTTCTTAAATTAGTGATTATTTAACCTAATATAGTAATTTGTTTACATTCAATATTGAGAAAGATAGGGTTTAAATTTAAAAGTTAGGGTATAAATTAATTAAACTGTTTATAAAAGCAGTATCCATAACAACCAATTGTTTGCTGGTACGAACAAAGAATAATTAAAGACTTGGTTCAGTTCACGAAATAGGGATTTTTAGATATTTTTGGTCTTTTAGATTGTGAATTTTCAACGAATATAGTTGACAAGCCTTTTATTTAGAAGGCAGAAATAGGTTGTGTGAGTTAGTATTAAAACATGTATTTGAGTAAAAAGACGTCTAAAAAGCATTTCATTAAAGGGTGAAAATGATATGGGAAGACATTATAACGTAAATAGATGTTTGTAAGAAGTAAAATATCGGAAATAAATAGTGGTGCATATTACGAAAATATTTTATTAATCCTTGACAGTTGTTTATAGTTAAAAGTCTATAGGTATTTAAGGTTTTTATGGTTTTTTTTTTTTTTTTTATAAGTAGACTATATTGATTATTTTTCATATTTTCTTTTGATTGTAGAAATATATTTAGTTTGTTTATTGAAACGTTTGTCCATATTCATGAATATCGTGATAAATAAAAACCCAAGTCAGATTAATTGATTTATTTTCTCAACAAATAATTTTCGTTTTAAAACATGTTGATGCACAATTTATTCTTTGTAATACATATAAAAACAATTGAATCCAATTGTCTGCTTTATTTGCAATAATAAGTAAGCACATTAAAAAGAGAAAACGCCAATTAACGCTGATATCCCCCATACAGTGTAAACGAGTGTTTTCTATTTTCATGTTCTTAGTCACTGTTGTAAATAAAGTAGACAATTTTTACTAAACGTGTGAAAAATATTGAAACTTTGTTTTTGTAAAAAATGTAATATTTTTTTTACTTATTAGATCAAAGATTGTAAAAAGTGAAAAAAAAAAACTACAGAAAAACACAAAAAAAAAAATTCATAAAATAATAGTTAATAATGAATTAAACCAATATATTATACACAAAAGCATAATGATTCAATAGAAACATTTTGCTTATAAATACTAAAAATACAGAATGACTGGTTCTGTAAATATGACATAAAACCCTTTAGACCTAATTTAATTTAAATCTAATCAAACATAGTACCTTTAAATAAAACGCAAAATTACACTTTGCATGTATATACATAAAAAAAAAGTAAATAAAAAATAACCATAGGTTTATTAAAAGGTTTGTTTTATATTCTATACATGAGTATATTAGAGTAATACAAATTTTTATTACATCATGAGGCAGGTGACATACAATGGAAGTAAAACATTAAATTGTATAAAAAAATCATTTTACTCTACAAGAGTAAATAATTTTGATAATATAATACCGATTGATATGGCCTTTGATAAACATACACCACCTAAATTTACTGAAAGAAAAACCGATCATGATATTATATTTTTGCATGGTTTATTTGGATCTAAAAGAAATTATAATTTTGCAGCAAGAGAAATTGCTAAAAGATTAGGAAATAATGTTTATTGTGTTGATCAAAGAAATCATGGAGATAGTCCTATTGCTTCGCCGCATAGTTATACGGCTATGGCTGCAGATTTAAGTCATTTCGTACATAAAGAAAAAATCCAAAAGCCAGTTTTAATTGGTCATTCTATGGGAGCTAAAACTGTTATGGTTTATGCTTTAGAAAGACCGAAATCACCAGCTGGAATTATTCCTGTGGATAATGCTCCTGTGGATAAAAGAATTGGGCCAGAGATGGCCAGATATGCAGATTTAATGATTGAAATTGAGAAAATGAAATTAAAATCAAAACGAGACGCTACAAAGTTTTTAATGAAAACCGTTGATCCAAAAATTACTCATTTTTTAATGTTAAATGCATATATGGAACAAGAAGAGAATAATGGTGACAATAAGGAAATTTTAAAATTTAAATTTCCTTTAGAATTAGTCAAACATTCTATTGAAACTGAAATAGGGTCCTTCCCTTACAAATTAGATGATGCTAACTCACCTAAATATTATGGACCGACATTATTTATTCGTGGTAAAAAATCTGCCTATGTCTCCGATGAAACTGTTAAATCTTGTATTCCTCATTTTTTTCCAAATGCAAAAGTAGATACATTTGACACTGGTCATTGGGGTAAGTATTGTTTTTGTGCTTTGTTGTATTATTTTATTTACAAATGGATACTAATTTTAAGTTATTGCGGAGGCTCCAGGAATGTTTATTAAAGAAGTTCAACGATTTGTTTTAAATTTATAGAGTCAGGCTGCATATGTTATTATTATGTTTATAAGTTTGTATTTGTATTTGTATTTGTATTTGTATTTATGTTTGTGTTTGTGTGTGTTTATATTTCTATGTTTATATACTTGCTAATATTTGTACATTTACTATATGTATAACTACCATATGGAACATTCGGATATTGCATCAAGGATGATTTTCAAATTATCTCTATCAGAATCCTCAACTACATCATTTTGATTTTTTTTTGCAAATTTACCCAAACCAACAATCAGATTTCTTGTCTCATTTATATCCAACTGTACAACTTTTGAAGCAATTTGTAAAGCATAAATTCTAGCTATATAATCATTTGAATTTCCTCCTAATAAAGGTACAATTTCATGAGTACTTTCATCATCTAAATTGTTTAAATTTCTACATAGCAACGGAGATAATTTTATAGAATAAATCGTTGATATGCTACCTGATGAACTAACATTTATTAATATTTTATCAGAAAATCCACTAATATTTACTTCACTTATTTCTCCATTTGAAAGCTTTATTGTAATATATTTTTCTTGAATATTGATTCCCATTTGTCTTTCTATTGTATTATAGAAATAATAATTTTTTTTTTTTTTTTTTTTTTTTTAATATACTTAAATTATAAAAACTAACCAAAAATAGAATAGGGTAATAAATAATAAAAGTATTGTTATAGTTACACAATACTATATCGAGAGTTTTAAATAATAATTAAGAAATAAAAAAAAAAAAAAACATCCCAATAAAGTAACATAGATTAAAAAAAAATCAATTTACGGATATTTTCCATTTCCAAATAAGGGAAAATACTTACCTATTTGATTTATATAATTGTCATAGTAACAATTATTTTATTACCCTCCTATATTTATATTTTACAAAATTTAATGTTTTAATATTTACGACGAAATACGATTTTAATTTACATAGCAACACTTACCTAATCAACTCTTCTCCATAAATTAACAAAAGACAATGATTGATAAGAAATTATACTTGATTGGAAATAATTGGTGTGATTTTTTTTTTTTTTTTTTTTTTTTTTCTTGAATAGAAAAAAATGGTTAGAAGACAACGTTTGCTGGGAAATCCTAATGTTGTGGTTAAAAAAGAATCTTTCGATAGTGTTTTAAAAATCGATAACAAAGAAACGGGTTTTAACAGTAATGACCAGGATAACGGGCGCGACAATGGTCATAAAAAGGACATTATTCGAGACCATTCTAAAAAGGGCATAGAAAGTCATGACTCGAAACTTGAAGGAAATGAAAATGGAAATGAAAATGAAAATGAAAATGAATCTAAAAATAAAGGAAATTTAACAGATTTTTATTTAAATAATGATAGACAAGATATACTAATATGTCCAGTATGTGACGAAACAATGATAACGTTAGCACAATTGAATAGACATCTTAATGATGCTCATTTTGATGTAAAACAGGTTGACAATGAAGATTTAGGATCATGGCTTAAGAAAAGGGTTGAAAAAGCTAAAAAATTTCAACCAGTTCATGCATTGAATCAAAAGTTAAACAGGTTTGATTTGTTTGATCAATCGGATTCAAATGCTAGTTCTATTAATACTTTAGGAGGTTTACAAAGTAATGTTGATTCATCTAAATCATTAAAATCCAACACCAATTCAGATTCTAAATCATCTTTTCTCAATGCAAGTGAAAGATCAGATATATTCGTTACAAGAAGTCATTGGCAAAAAGAAACTTCACATGATGTGTGTTCTTTCCCTAATTGTAAAAAACATTTAAATACAAAAAATGGATCAATTCATTGTAGAAGATGTGGTAAATTATTTTGTTTAAATCATACCAAGTTTTATATAAAGCTTTCGGAAAAAGCAAAACATGATCCTCAAAATGGTATATGGTGCACAGTTTGTCAGACTTGTTACAAATCAAGAAAAGGTTATAATGATCATACTGGGTTTTCTAGAGATCTATCGATTGCTTTCGTTAAGATTCGAAATAAGAAATTAGAAAAATTAAATTTAGATGCTAATTTATTAGAGACAAGGCTTGCTAGATTAACATATTTAATTGCTAATGATAGTAATAATTCTCAATTATATAAAGCCAATTTAATTGATTCTTTACCTGGTTTTAGAAAACATGTTTCAGAGAAAAAAGTTACTAAATGGCAAAACGATAAGGATATTCTATCATGTCCTATATGTCATCGAAAATTTGGAATCACTTTGAGAAAGCATCATTGTAGACTTTGTGGGAAAGTTATATGCTCGGACAGCAAAACTGAATGTTCCCAAGATTACAATTTCAACATAAGTATAGGTGACAGTAATGATGAGAAGCATAATGAAGAAAAAGATTATCCTAATGATGGTCAAACTGAGACAACAATAAGTGTTAAAATTTGTAAAGATTGTAGTACTATAGTTTTTGATCGCAAAAATTTCAAATTAGAAACAAAACTACAATCCAGGTTTTTAAAAACTTATAATGTGTTGTTAGAATTTCAAGAATCGATAATTAATATGAGTGATAAATTCCAAAAATTACTGCAACAGTCATATAGTATGTCTTGTAATAAAGATAATTCTATTGTTACAAAAGAATTAACATCCAAGGTTTTAAATATAAATACTGAAGCTTCTAAACTACGAAAACGTATTATAGAATGTTTTATTCAATATAATTTGGCTGCTAAAAAAATAAAAGCTTTTCAAACAGACTCTCCAACACAAATTAAATTACAAAATTCAATATTTCTATGGGGATCAATATTTCTTCAGCAATACATGATTCCTTTGAAATCTGCACCCAGTGCACTTACGTTTAAGAAAATGTTAATTACAAAGAATAGTAAAGATAATGATAGCACGAATAATAGTAATAATAATAGCAGCACTGATCTTAAAAGCTTAGATTTTGATCTTCCTGTAGAAGTGGTTTCGTTGAAAGACTTAAAAGAAGGAAATGCTGTATCACATCCTAAATTATCGGAAGAAAAGATACAAGTTTTAAACGAAAAATTAATTGTATTACAAGAACAAAAGTTTATGGTGGAGCAAATGATAGAAGATTTTTCTAAACGAAGAAAATACGATGATTTGAATGCACTTCAGCAGAATCTTACGGATATTGACTACGAAATTGGGAAAATCTCTAGCGAACTGGGAAAAGATGTATAATAATTTTATGGGATTAGAATGTTCTATATAATCTCTGTATGAGTTATATGGTTGTAAATATTGATATATGGTGCATTGTTTTTTTTTTTTTTTTTTTTTTTTTTTTTTTTTTTTTTTTTTTTTTTTTTTTTTTGCATATTTTTAGTTCCCTGTAGAATATTCGGGCGAGTTACCCTCTGTGCCCCTGTATAAAAACATTGCAGGAGACACAGATAAGGCATGCCCCTTAAGGATCCTAGAAACCGATTCTAGGAACTAGGAGTGACCCGGGTAAGACCTCCTTTAATTTTAATTTTAACCTCTATTTTTTTTTAAACCTTTCTTAAACTTTTCATTTTCTACCTATTTAAACTACTTTTTTTTTTTTTTTTTTACTCCGAACTATAGTTCTTGAAAGTGAGTATCTGTGTGATTTGAAATTTTTGTGAAATTGTGTTTTTTTATGATAATTTTTTTCAAGTTTCCTTTAACTTTTGACTAACTTTTTTTAGAAATTTTGAAAAATATCACTACTAAAAATTGATTTGATAGGTTTTACTTAAATATTATACTGGGAGAACATTACAAATATAATAATCTAATGTCTTCATCGGTACCTTTTATTGTTTCGGCACCAGGGAAAGTTATTTTATGTGGAGAGCATGCGGTTGTTCATGCAAAAGCAGGAATTGCAGCAGCTGTATCATTACGTTCTTATACATTAGTTAGTAAAAATTCAACTGAAAAGGTAAATAATAGTATTGCGGAGGAGTCTATTTTGAATATAAATATAACTGATTTTGGTATCAAAAGGTCTTTTAAGATTAGCAGTCTTCCTTGGAAGGAAGCTAAAGAGTTTTATGGAAATAGAAACAATAACAATAATGACAAGAAAAATAATGAAAAGATTTGTCAGGAGATTGTGTTAAAACTGAGGAAACTTTTAGAAACATCATCAGTAAAATCGTTTTCTGATGATGGAATACTTGTCTTTCTTTATTTGTATGTCTCAATGCTTTCACCTGAAACACCGGGGTACACATTTACTTTTAAATCTACATTACCAGTTGGTGCTGGTTTAGGGTCATCAGCGAGTTTTAGTGTTTGTATTGCAACTGCTTTTGCTCTTTTATCAGGTATAGTTTCTCCACCAAAGGATGACGAAGTTCATGTTTCCCATTCAGAATTACATAAAGTTTTAATTCCAAGTGAAAATGATATGTCAGCTTCCTTGAAAAAATTATCTGATTCGCAAAGTTTAAACTTAATCAATGAATGGGCTTATGTTGGTGAATTATGTATGCATGGAACACCATCAGGAATAGATAATACAGTTTCCTCATTTGGTGGTGCAGTTTATTATAAAAAAAATATTGACATTCAAAAAGGATTACCGACAAAAAAACAGTTAAATAACTTCCCACCACTTCGAATTATTATTACTGATACAGGGGTGCCAAGAAAAACTTCTAAAATGGTTGCAAAAGTTCATAGTCTTTTAAAAGATGAACCTGAAGTAACAAGTTTATTTCTTGACTCTATTGATAAAATTTCAATTCAAATGGAGAATTTACTTTTAAATCCGCCAAAAATTGATCCTTCTAAAATAGATGCGCACGAAGAAAGTGAGGAAAATGTAAACATGTTTAATTATTGGCTAAAGAAGATTTCTTGTTTGATTAGAATGAATCACGGAGCTTTAGTTTCGCTTGATGTTTCTCATGATAAAATTGAACTTGTAAGAATTTTAACTGAAGAATTAGGTATTGGTGAAACAAAATTGACAGGTGCTGGTGGAGGTGGATGTACAATAACACTTTTAGAGAATAACGTTTCAGATAAAAAGATTGCAGAATATCAAAAGAAAGCATCTGAGTTAGGTTTTAAAACATACAAAACTGTACTAGGTGGGAATGGAACTGGTGTTTTATATCCAACTAAGGAGACTCTTTCAGAATTTGAGGTGAATGAATTTTCGCAACTTGATTCTGAGGGAGCAATATTAAATAAAGTGGGAGTTAATTCAGAAAGAAATTGGAGATTTTGGTGATGTATTGTGTAAATATGGGGTGGTTATTAGTTTAAACATAGATGAATAAAGTTACAGTATTTAAATTAAATTACAGTAGATAATAGTTACAATAGTAGATAATAGTTACAATAGTAGATAATACAATAATTAGAAAATAAATATATGAAACAAATCACAATATAGGTGAAGAATTACATACCCCTGTTGAATTGGACTTTTTCAATTTTTTCACCTTTTGCATTATAAAGATTATGGAATTCAGATTCCAAAGTCTTAACATTCATAACTTTCTTTTGTGGGAAAGCACCCAAAGCAAAAGGGATTACAGCCAAGGAAGAGGTGAAAATAAGAACCAAGTTAGTTAAAGTTATTACTAGATTTGATTTTCCTTTAAGTATGGTTTTTTGTAATTGCATTAATATCATTGGAGGAACAACCATAATTGGAGTTGCGTTTATTATACGAGAAATGGCAGTTTCAGATACAGCATCAAAAGCAGCGATTTTAGATTTACCTAATGGTTTTTTAGTATCAGAGTTTGAATTTGATAAATTTAAGTCATCATTTTGGGAAATTGTTAATTGTCCTTGTTTAAGAGTTCTTTCATCATCTTGTTTTGTCCAATTGTGATGAGAATGTGGAACATACTCATAGACATCTATTCCTCTTTTAATTTCTTCACTTCGCATTAAAAATATATTTAATAAACCTGCAGATATTACGGCAGCAAAGGGAACCAAACGAGATAATACAGTTCTAGTTGTTGGATTTAATTTTTTTAGTCTAGGAACTATTGAATTAAGACCTAATGCAACAGAAACTGAAGCAGATACAGCCAAAGCATATGAAGTTAAAAGTTGTTTTTTTGTTAATGGGTGTGACTTATTTGCATTAGCGGTGTTAAATGCTACATTTACAGATTGATTAGCAAATTGCCAAAATGCGGTACCAAATGCACCTAAATTTGGAGTGAGCATTCCTGCTGTTACTACAAGATTTGAGAATGCAAAACAAGACATTCTAAAGGGGAGAAATACGGGTGTGCCAGTGTCTATTTGTTAGTAAGTGGTATAATTGTTAAGCACAAGATAATTGTTAGCAGTTGGTGGTTACAAGAACACATACCAGGATGAAGTGTGGAGTCGAGGACTAGAAAGTTAGCGTTGATAATAAATAAACAAATAATTAAATAATTAAATAAACAAAAAAACACACCTTTCTTTGCCTGCCAAAGAGCAGGCGTCATGTATGTTGTTTTTCCATTTTTATACTGATAGATAAGATCTTTGGCTGATTCGAGTTCGGTTTTTGTGACAAATAAAGTTCTGTTTGTTAATATTGGAGTTTAAAAGTACCTTAATTAGGAATTTCCCATCGGGAAATTCCTAATTGAGTACATAAATACGATGAAAAAAACACTTTAAAAACGCACCTTGGATCAGAAACCTCAGCTGCATGTCTAACTCTACCCCAATAAGTCTCTAAATCATACTGAGACTCTGGTAAATTTCTCCAACCTGGTATAGATGAGGCCATAAAGTATTGTGAAAAACAGTAAAAAATTTGTAGAAAAAACCGCCACACTAAACACACTAATAACACTTAATAATAATAATAAAAACCCAAGGGAAACAAAAAAAAAATCAATAAAAATTACTTCAAATAAAGGAACAAAACGGTCTGATCCGATTTTATATTCTATGATTATACTAATTTTTTTAAACTTTGAGTTCCAACCCTAGTTCCTGGCAATGGCATCGGAGACTGATAAGAAACCCTAATGTTTTTATTTAAATCCTGTGTTCGAAACCAGGTGGAGATTTTATTATTTTATTTATTTCCGTTGGTATGGTGAATCTGCAAAATGATGTTATACCGGATAATACATATTACTAATATTATAATAAATATTATATAAACATTTTCGTAATACAGTATTTTACGGTTTCGTATAATTGTGATTTCAAAACTAAATAGTTGTTAGCGATGAGATTGAATTTTTATGGGATTCCTGGGATTTTTCATTTTTATATAAGTTATTCTAGGGTTACTAGGGTAATTAATGGGATTTAGCGGGGTTGGTTAATTCTTCTTCTAACGGTTTGTTATTGAAACAACCTTTCGTATAATTGCTTTCGACGGTTTGAATATAGTTGGAATTGAGTTGTGACAAGAGTGCATTTTAATACGCGTTGTGGTATTATACGCGTGTAGTACGTTTTGAGCATAGTGAGCGTTTGATACGCATTATAAGCATTATAAGCATTATAAGCATTATAAGCATTATAAGCATTAGATACGCATTATAAGCATTAGATCAACATATAATAGGCATTAGATCCGCATTATAATCAGCATTATAAGCATTATAATCAGCATTAGATCAACATATAATAGGAATTAGATACGCATTAGATTAACATATCATAGGCACTAATTGACACTAATAGGCACTAATAAACGCCATACATGCTTAGTTATACCCTAGGCGACTATTAGACTTTCAGAAGTTTCTTCCCCACTGAGATAATTGAAAGTTTGTTTATTTACTAGTGTATTATTTACTAGTGCATTATTTACTAGTGTATTATTTTCATTTCATTCCCAATGACAAACTCGTTTCTAAATAATAACTATGGCCTAGATGGTAACTTATCAATTATGTTTTCTCAACAATTTGATAGGAATTATTTACCACAAAAAGGAAAAAATCATTTAGGTAATAATAAATTAACTTATCTTATTGGAAATGATTTATTATTTGGTCATGTGCTTATAATTATTGAACAAGATGTTAAAAATAATATAACAAATAGTTTTTTCATTTCTTGTCATGGTGTTTCGTTTTATAAAAATATAACTTTAACTTTTCATTCTAGATTTTATTCTGCTTGTGAAAGTTTATCACCAGATAAAAGAAATGATTATTATTATATTGCAGCAGCTGTTACATGTTTAAGATCATTTTCGTCAATGAATCCATTAGTTAGACTTAGTTTAATTAAAAGAGCAGAGAATAAAGCATTAATGGATTGGGATGAATCAAATGCTGGTGAATTAGCTAGTAAAATGAAAATTTTACCTTTAAAAGATAATGATAAGATTACTGATTATTTACAAAGATTAGGTATTTTTCAACAAAAAATTTTAAAATCTATTCAAATTGATGTTGTTTATACTGATTCAGAGGATACTATACAAATTAATAATGATTTAGTTAATATGATTGGTCATAAACTTGATAAATTATTTAGTGCAAATAATTCTTCACAAGAAAATTTATATAAATTATATTCACCTCTTAAAAATATTAATGGTTCTCGTAGACGTGATAATCAAAATATTTTAGATTTAATTGAAAATTTTATTTCATTTCAATTAAATTATTCAAATTCTTTAAATGATTTTTATAATTTTATAATTCTTCCATTAAAGAATAATTTATTAAATGAACAACATCAATTAAATAATTCTTTAATTGATATAAATTTAATTGAAAATATTTTCCCACAAACTTTACAACATGTTTCCAATATTAATAAATTATTACTTGATGCTTTAAAATCTTCTTTTCAATTAGGAAGTTTACAAATTTTAAAAGCTTGTGGTAATATTATTCCTTATTTTTATAAAATTTATTTACATCATTTTAATGCTACTAAAAAATTTTCTTTTTTATTTGAGAAAAATTTTAATTTACTTATTCCTTATTTAACTTATAAAAATGGTCAAACAATTAAAACTTTTCAAAAATCTGAAATTATTTCCCTTGTTTCATGTATTGATCATTTGAAAAAATTAACTTTTTTCTTACAAGAATTAATGTTTTCTAATGATTGGTCTGATAATGAAAATATTATTGCCACAGAAAATTATATTACTATTTATGATACATTAAACTCCTTGGTTGGTTTCCCTGATAATAATAATGAATATAAGAAAATTCCACTTTCAGGTAAATTATTTTCTAATTTAGTTTCATCCTGGCCAGAATCCCTTCGTCACGGTTGGTCCTCTAGACGAATTTTATCAATCATTATCGTTAACAATGAATTAACTTTCCCAAATTCTTCTAATAACGAACGAATATTAGTATTATTTAATGATTATCTTGTCGAACTTAGAGCCAATTCTAAAAAATTAGATGTAAAACCAGCAAATATTTTAAAATTATTCATCAATTCTCTTAAAAATGGTTCTAATCAAAATATTCCTGTATGCATGACTGTCTCTGGTTATGCTCGAGTAGTGGATAGTTTCCCATTTGAATTTAATAATGAAAAATCTATGACATTTATGTTTTTAGGAAATAAATTTACTGATGAATTTGGTAATGAATTTGTAACCAAGACATATAAATTATTACAAGATAATGTGAAAAGTGGTAAAATTTCAAATAGTCTCATGCAAGCTAAAGTTTTATCAAAATATCAACCTTTTCATTTATTTCAATGGAATTATTCTGAAATGTTATGTTATGCAACTATTTTTGATTTAAATACTTATCTATTAGAATTTAATCGTACCCCTGTTTGTGTTTTTTTAAATATGGAAGTTCCAGATGAAAATACTTTATTAGAACACAATTTATTTGGTGCTATTAATATTATTACTAATGATTTATCCAATATAACCATTATTGGATCCTCCATTTCAAATAATGGTGAAAAGTATTCTAGTCATTTTGTGGTTCCAAAAGAATCCTTAGTTGCAACCATAATGACTGAAGTTACTCGTATTTATTCATGCTGCTTTTCGTTTCTTAATAAAGTATTTATGGATTCATTTTATTACGCCAATGATGATGTTGCTAGAGTTATAAATGATGCTTTGCTTCCGCAAGTTTCTGATGAACATCGCGATCCTGCTATTTTGGAAACAAATTCCAAGAATTCAAAACATATGGAAAAAAATATGTTAAACATAAACAACTTACTAAATAAATTCCTTTCATTGACGGAAAAGAAATATTATTGTGAAATTAATACTATTGATTCATTACAAAATGATAATACATTTGATCTTTTGAAAGATCGTAATTTTGTTGATAGTACAAATCTAGACAATGCAATTACTCAAAAGCCAAGTAATAATCCTTTCCTAAATAAATCATCTTCGAATTTATCTAGTGTTTCGTTCAAGGCAAGAAATATTTTAACTCCCACAACTCAGGAGGATATGAATACGAGCAATTCATCTCCTAATATTGTACAGAAGAATGATATGACTACGAATAACAGAAAAAATAACATTAATAATATTAGTATGGGAAATAAAGAAAATTCTATGGTCTCAGGAGGAAATAATATGCAAACAGAACAGTTAAACGGATTGGGTATTATGAGAAATTTATCAAGCAATCCTATACAAGATTTTAGAAACAAGGATATGGTTGTGAGAAATAAAGATGGCGAAAATATCAATACCAGCAATGCTAACAGCAATAATAATAGTAAAAATAATATCAACCAAAACAACGAAACAAGGTTATACTATGGAAGACAAAGTGAATATAAAATGCCTGAGTCATTCTCAAGGGCTTCTATTAGTGCATTTATGCAACTATTTACTGACAATTTGTCTGACTGTGATACAGAATCCAACAAGGTTTCTAATTATTCTAAATATTCACGAAATAATATAGGAGACTCTACTATATCATTTGATCAAGGTAGTTTTACGAGAGTCAAAGATGGTTATGTCGGGAGTCAGTCGATCGAGGATGTTTTAATTATGCAAACAAACCAGAGTAATCAAATCAATAAAAGAGATTATTCTAATCAGTCAAACCATTTAAACAACAATGGAAATTTTGCTGTTGGTGGTTCTCAAAAAGCAACTACATCCACACCTATCAAGACAAATCCTTTTAAATCAAATGTGGTTGTGAATCCTATTAGAACGAAAGATGATTGGGATTTAATCCGAGATTTGGAAAATTTTTACTCTCTTGATATGGGACTGATTAGTGATTTTACTATAAAGATGAGTCAGGTAATTTATGGGGAAAGAGAACTTCCAAATCTACGTCGATACTGATACTAATTTTCTATTATATTTTATATATATTGTCTAAAATTAGACTCAATTTTGCACAAATATTTCAGCACTACACAATACAAAACCTCAGCATCAAAGAGTGTACTCTAGACAAGAGAAAAAGATAGGTATTTTATTTTGATTTTGATTTTGATTTTATTTTTATTTTGATTTGATTTGATTTGATTTTGATTGTTTGTTTATTTTGGTTATTTTTTAATTTTTGTCACTTGCTTATGTCCAATACTACTAATATTTCATTTTGTTTAATACTGTTATTGTTTTACTTGTTTCTCTACGATTCTACATGATTCTACTTTGTGTTTATTGTTATCTATTGCTTTCTTTTTCTTTAATATTAATATACTGTTTGTACTATTCTCTTCTTAAAAAATCAATTTTTTTCGTATTTTTCAACTCTTATGTATTAGAAATAAGTTTTCAACTCTTACAACACTCAATGTCTTCATCTAAGAATTTTATAAATATATAATTATATTATTTTCTATTATTTTTTATTATTTTCTATTATTTTTGAGTATTTCAAAGTCCTAGTTGACCATTAAAGAGTTTCAATAGTCAATAGAGTGGGAAATTAGTTATAATATAATACAAAGTAATATTTAAGTTGTCATGACAACTTAAATATTACTTTGTATTCTGATATCCTATAGCAACCGTTGTTATGACAACAGCTTCACGTAAAATGCATCAATAAGGACTGCAAGCAAAATTAATCAAAGAATTTAGGTTTTGGGACTATATTTTTATATTTTAGATTGAGATATTAGATTATTATTTGGATTAAAGATATTGCTTTTGGTTTTTAAGATCTTTACGGGTTTCGATATATCTTTTTACACGTTTTTACAAATTTTTTTACTCATTTTTAAGTTTTTTTGGGTTAAAAAACTGGTGATTGATTGTATGTCTTGTGAGCTAGAAATCACACAAAATTGCATTATTTATAGTTTGTGTCATTTAATATTTGCTTTGTTATGTTGTCTATGTTTCTGTGTGTTTTTCTGCTGTTTTTTTTTTGTTACTTGTGATTTTTTTTTTTTTTTCCTTATATTGACACTAACTTTATAGTTTACGCGTATTGTCATCTCAGTATCTAAACTGGATAGTTGTTTACATGTTATATTGACTGTTCAATATCTTTTTAATCTCTCATACGGTTTATTTAAACGCTAATTACAATCATTCATATACAACGCCTATACATTGCCTATACATTGCCTATACATTGCCTATACATTGCCTATACATTGCCTATACAACGCCTATATATTGCCTATATATTGCCTATATATTGCCTATATATTACCTGTATATTGCCTATATATTGCCTATAAACGCCTATATATTGCCTATAAACGCCTATCATATTCCTTCTGGTCTGCTTTGTTGTCTATAATTTGCTTTTTGCTTTTGCTTATAGATTATACCCACCTATTAGACAAAACAAGCAAAATTGATTAATTAAAGCAAGCTGTTGCATATCTAGTCAAACATTTATAGAATACACTCGCTTCGCTCGTGTATTCCAAAATGAAAGTGTATTTGCATCCTCAACCCCGATGCCTTGCATTAATTCAAAACAATTTTGCCCTGGTCTTTCGAACTGCATCAACAAACAAATGTATTGTAGAGTTTACGAATTTGAATAAATTCGATATATCCTCTTTTCGTTTACTTAGTACAAGAGAATGTCACGGTTTTTTAGGTTTAATTTCTTTAGCTGGTGACATCTTCCTATGTGTGATTACTTCAATGTATCCCGCTGCTTCTCCTAGACCTGGTGAAACGGTTAATAGAATTATAAATGTAGAATTCTTTTGTTTAACAAAATCTGATTGGGATTATGTACAAATAGATAACAATGGAACTGTTTTATCAGTACCAAATTATAGTCTTTCTACAGATGTTTTCGCCAGTAATGCTAGTGGTAGTACTAATCCTAATAATAGTTATAATAATAATAGTAGCAATGCTGGAATTTATGACAAACCAAGCGGATCACGTGATCTTACTGAACTATCTAATTCAGAAGGAACTCCTTTTTCTCCTGGTGAGGTTATAGATCATCCGTGTTTGCAAATTAGAAAGTTACTTGGTGATGGATCTTTTTATTATTCCGGAGATTTCGATTTAACATCAAGTATACAAACAAGATCAAACGATACTCTTGATTCGTCTTTAAATATAGGAGATATAGATGAAAAATTCATGTGGAATGCCCACTTAATGTCTGAGCTTTTGGATTTTAGAAAGCACTTGAGACCAGAAGAAAGAGAGGATTTAGATAGTTGCAAAATTTTAATTACCGTAATTAGAGGATATGCTTATACTATAAATACAAGAGTTTCAAATAAACCTGCAAGGTTGACAATTATTTCAAAACAATCTTCAATGAGAGCAGGTACTCGTTTTAACGCAAGAGGCATAGATGATGAAGGTCATGTAGCAAATTTTGTAGCTACTGAAACTATTTTAACAACCCAATCCTTTGTTTATGCATACACACAAGTTCGTGGTTCAGTCCCGTTATTTTGGGAGCAGGATGTCAATATTTTATCTACAAAATTAAATATAAGCAGATCTTTGGAAGCGTCACAACCAGCTTTTGAGCGTCATTTCGAATCCTTGCTTAATAAATATGGGGTAGTGCACATTGTTAACTTGTTATCCAAAACAAAACCGGGGGAAAGAGAATTAAGTGAAGCTTATCAAAAACATGTAGCTTTGGCTAATAAAAAATTTAAATACCAAATTCATATAACAAATTTCGACTTTCATGATGTGGTTGCAAAAGGTGGCGGTTATGCTGCTGCTTCCAATATTATAGTTGATTTAAAAGATTACATATTTGACTTTGGTTTTTATTTATATAATTCTGAAAAACAATCAATACAGTTAGAACAAACTGGTATTTTTAGAACAAATTGTTTAGATTGTTTAGACAGAACTAATTTAATTCAACAATTAATTTGCAGATATACTCTTGAGTTATTTTGTAGAGAGAAAAATATGACAGATGTTAGCGATTTGTTTTCAAAGCATTCAATAATATGGGCCGATAACGGTGATCAATTATCAAGAATTTATGCAGGTACTGGCGCTTTAAAATCTTCTTTCACTAGATCAGGTAAAATGAATATTGCCGGGGCTCTTGCAGATGCTACAAAATCTGTAAGTAGAATGTATATAAACAATTTTGTCGATAAGAGCAGACAAAATAATATAGATATGCTATTAGGAAGGTTACATGGCCAGGAACGAGTAATATTACATGATCCAATTAATGATTATGTTACTACTGAATTGTATAAGCGGCGAAAGAATTTTTCAAGACAACAACAGATTTCTATATTTGTCGGTTCCTTTAATCTAAATGGAACTACCGATGAAGCAAGTCTCGAAGATTGGTTATTTCCTGATAAAGACAAAATGGAACCGCCTGATTTGATAGTTGTAGGATTTCAAGAAATTGTACAATTAACAGCTCAACAGATAATAAATGCAGATCCAGTTAAACGAGAGTTTTGGGAAAAGAGAGTGATTGACTGTATTAATAAACATGATGATTACGTGTTGCTCCGAGCTGGACAGCTAGTAGGAACTGCTTTATTAATGTTGGTCAAATCTTCTCAAGTTAAATATGTCCACAATATAGAAGGAGCAATGAAAAAGACTGGGTTAGGTGGTATGGCAGGTAATAAAGGTGGTGTAGCATTTTCTATAGCATATGCGGATACTAGACTATGCTTTTTAACTGCCCATTTAGCTGCTGGATACAACAATATAGAAGAAAGAAGACATGATTTTAAGACAATATTAACTGGTATAAGATTTAGTCGGGGAAGACCAATAAGTGATCATGATGGTATAATATGGTTTGGAGATTTTAATTATCGTATAGGTGATTTCACTAATGAAGAAGTTCGAGCAAAAATTGCCAAGGGGCAATTTGATGATTTATATGAGCATGATCAGCTAAATAACGCAATGTTGGCAGGTGATGCTTTCCCCTATTTTAAAGAGGGTAAAATTAATTTCCCGCCTTCCTACAAATTTGATAATGATACTGATAATTATGATACGTCTGATAAGCAAAGAATACCCGCATGGACGGATAGAATCTTGTACAGAGGCAAGGCTCTACAAGAAGTTGAATATGGAAGTTGCAGAACAATAAGGTTTTCAGATCATCGACCAATTTATGCAAGATTTACAGCAGAAATTACAATTACAGATGAAAATGTGAAGAACAAGTTAGCACAAGGTTTATATGAAAAGCGAAGAAATGAAATTGGTGAAACAAATGATTTAGTAAGTTTAAGAGAATTAAATGAAATTACATTAACACATGGATTGCCGCCGCCTTCGTCAGACAGACACAAATGGTGGATAGATGGAGGTCAACAAGCTAAAGTTATACTTCCTGGTGCTGTGGGAAAGATAAATCCTGTAATAAATCCAGCTCTTCCTTTGGATCCATTTAAAACGAAGCCAGATGAACCTCTTTTTGTGGAAAAGCCTCCTCTACCACCTCGTCCAGCTGGTGCTAAGGTTAATAATCCTAATCCAACATCATTATTAGACGACATTGATGACAATAAGCCTACAAAGTTTTCTGTATCACCATCGTATACCATGTCTTCTATTTCTTCGTTACCTACTACTAGTTCATTGCATGCACATCCGCCTCCTTTACCACCTCGTTCTAAGAGTAATTTATCACTAGTCCAATCATCACATTCGATTATGAATGATAAAATACTATCACCAATAATTTCTTTTACATCTGTAGATAGTTCAAGTACAAGCACAACTAATAATTCACATTCAGGACCCAAGAAACCAGTAAAACCTGTGTCTTTAAGATCTTCTAGTATTGCATCTCATAGATCAACAGATTCTGAATCTGAATATCATAATGCCAAGTCAGATTTAGAATTGTCTAGTATAAATTCGCGAGCATCTAGTACACATTCTCGGTTAGGGAATGCTAACTCATCTTCTATTGAAAGATTTGTGAGCAATTCAACATCTGGTGACAGTATTAATAAAAAGGTAGCTTCCTTACAAATAGCTAGTCATTCCAAGAATACTAAAGGCTTATCAAGTCATCCACCAAATCTTCCACCGCGGAAATTGGATTCTCAAAAGGATCTACTGGATAAAACTAAATTAGATGGAAATGAGGAGGATACTAAGAATGCTAAAAAAAGTAAGTCACTAGATTCCTGGAAGCCTTTGGTTCCAGATAAGTCTACATGATGTATATAACTACTCTACATATAACGACTACATATAACGACTATTAAGGATATTTATGAAATTACGAACAGATGAATGAAATGATTTATACATAGAAGTACTATACTACAAAGGGTTTAATGCTTATTAAAAATTTGTCAAAAAAAAGTTAATACTAATAGTTTTTTTCTTTTCAAACAAATAAGTCCCAATTAGTAAAACGGTTATAAATAGTTTCAGTTATAAAAATATTTTTTTTCAGTAAAAATAATACAATTAAATTTAATTAACATAATAAACAAAAGGTGAATAAAAAAAATAAATAATAGATTGAAAATGTATTATTATATTTGTATAAAATCACCTATTCATATGCTTACTTCTTACTCTATTTCCAAGAAAATTAATTAAAAATGCTACGTCATAATTGCCTAGCAACATATATACTGCCTAGCAATTAATACTAAATTGAATATTAACCAGTAGGAAAGCCTTATTAACGGTGACTCGGATTTACTTTCCGCTTAAATACACTATAATCTAATAATAAATAGAAATAAACAGCACTAGTTGTTGTGCCGACCATACCGTAGACTATGATATCATATATTTAAATAGAATGTAGTTTATATACATATAACTGTTATTGTTTATATTATATTTTTATATTATATACATATTGTATTAATTTCTTATAGTTAATATCTAATATCTTATTTGTTTATTTTTAAATTTTACATTACAATGCAGCTCAATTTTAGAAAAGCTAATAGAGACGGAGAAAACAATGAAGTTTCAGAAATAATTAAATCAGGTGCAGAAGATTGGAAATACAGATTAAGTGATGATGCTTATTTTAATCGTGAATTATGGCTTGATTCTCAAAGAGCATGTGCTAATGGTGCACATCAATATCATGTTTTAGTTGCAGATCCATTTGAAAAAAAATCATCAGAAATTGTTTCTGCTTGTGAAACATTAAAAAGACCAGGATTTATTGTTGAATGGGATAAAATTGAAAATGCACCTGAAGTTTCTGATATTACAATTTATTCAGTTGGTGGAATAATTACACCAAAGGAAAAACGTAATAAAGGTTATGCTTCACAAATGATGACTAGTCTTGGTGCAGATTTGGATAAAAATGCTCTTGAAGGTAAAGATGTGGGAAAACCTTTTTCCGTATCTGTCCTTTATTCCGACATAGGATCTACTTTTTATGAGAAATTTGGTTGGAAATGTTACCCTACTGATGAATGGAGATTATCAGCGACTGATATTGAATATAATGATAATAATAATAATAATAACAATAATAATAATAACAATAATAACAATAATAACAATAACAATAACAATAACATTCTAGATGCTCCTCCAGGCTGGTATGTTACAGAATTGAAAATTGGTGATTTTGATACTCTTTGCGATATAGAAAATGAAGATTATTGTCGTTTTTTAAAAGATGTAATTAGAGCAGATCCTCGGCATAAGTCACGTGCAGCGTATAAAATTACTGGATCAGGAATTGAATGGTTAGCGGCAAGGCCGAGATTTATTGGGCCGGTTCTTAGGGATAATGACCCTAATGGAGCACCAACAGTTTTTGGATTAAAAATTGTAATTACATCTGGAGCACCAAATACTAATAAAAAATTATATACAACAGAAAATAATACAGAATTTAATATTATTGATAATAAGAAAAAAAATGATTTAAATAGGAGAGAATTTTGGATTTCTTGGTTTCATAATTTTGATTCTGATGAATTATTTATAATTCATTTTGGTGGATTTTGGGGAAAACCTAATTTAGACGAATCAGAAAAGAGATTAGTACGTAATATTTTACTAAAAGGCGCACAAATTGAGGCAAAAAAGTTTAATTTTAAGAGAGTGCGTATTTGGCCATCAACTGATGAGGAAAGAAGAGATTGGTTAGAATATCCTTCTGGACCTACTGATATAAGTCCAATAGAACATATTACTAGAAAGGATAGTGTAATGTGTGTTCGTGTTGGTGGTGGAAATGATGTTTTATTTGATTCGTTTGATAAATACGGATGGTTTTGAATACTATAATAATAATATGTGATAAGTGGCGCTATAGTAAAATATATTAGTAATTATTTAAATAATTACTATTAGTGTTATTAGTAATCAATTTTTTTATTTTATTTTATTTTATTTTATTTTATTTTATTTTATTTTTATATAATCTATTAATAGATAACGAGCTTTCTGACGGTAGAAAATTATATATTGGGGATTAAGGGTTTAAATATTATATTACTAAACAATATTTGCACTTTATTTCGTAATAATTTGTGTTGCGTAAATAAATTGATGAAATACAAATTATACTATTGGTTAATATTAACCAATAAGGGAAAATCCAATTTTTGATATAGATTTAAAATTTAATTTATTTCTTGTGCCAAATTTAATTATAAGCTAAAAAAATTTAATAGCCAATGACTGACTAATAAACATTAATTAGACCAATCAGAACCGGGCTCATCTCTTTTTGGGGTTTAATATGGGTTGTACGTAATGACGGGAGTTGCAATTAGTGTTTGCAAGCATTTTAGTTTAATTGATGTTAATTATTTTATTATGTTATTATTATAATTTTTATTTATTTATTTATTATTTATTTATTTATTTATTATTTATTTATTATTTATTTATTATTTATTTATTTATTATTTATTTATTTATTATTTATTTATTTATTTATTTATTTATTATTTATTTATTATTTATATTGTATTTATTTACTAATCGGTTAATTAATCAATTATTTATTCTGTAAGTAGTCAATTTCTGTTCGTGTATATAGTATTGCACTGGGACAAGTGTTGTCGCGGGTGATACGCTATACGATTATAATAATTAGGTATAGAATTGGTAATATTTTAATTTTTGTTTAAAATTGTTATTATTTAAAGATTTTATTTATTACGTATTATTAATATACTTGTTTCTATTTTTTATTTATTTATTGTGTTATTGTATTTTTTTTTAGATTTTTTTAGATTTTTTTTTATATTTTTATTTTTATATTTATATTTTTATATTTTTATTGTATTTATCTATTCATTGTATCTATTTTTAATTATAATTTGTACACTATAATTTTCATACGTATACATTGCATCTATTTATATTCATTATATTAAACTTCTATTTGAGTGTAAACTACTATATATTATTTACATTATACATTTCTTTATAAGTTTTAACTAGTATTTATCATACTAACTGCAAGTTATTCACATTATAATATTTATATTGTCTATTACTTTATATTATATTATATATTAATAATTTTCAATAGTATTTATACTAGTTTACAATTAGTATAGTTCTTAGCTTATATAATCTTAGCAGATGAACTAATTAGGTGAGTTTATTATTGTTATTGTTATTGTTATTATAGCATTATTGTTGGTGGAAGTAAAGTTTGCATACGCGTTTTAAGAAAAAAATAAGAAACACGTTTATTTTTAAGATTTCATTTTTGTATGCATTTATTTCCTAGTTGGGTTTGTTTACTTTTTTAAAAAATTAAATGCCAAAAAATTAAATGCTAATAAAAAAAAAATTATCCATTTTGATTGGCTAAAATCATTGTTTATATATGATATAAGTTAATGCTCTTTTGACTGATTATATAAAAGTAAACAAAGATCATCACTTCTCATTGGCTGCTGAAACAATTGGATAGTTTACATGTCAAATCCGCATTTATTTTCCCCCTCTTTTAATTCCAACCCCTACAACATAATTGTCTATAAATAACTTTCTTTTCCCTGCTTTATTATTTTTCGTTGTTATTTATTTATTATTATTATTATTATTATTATTATTATTATTATTATTGTTATTATTATTATTATTATTATTTATTGCCGTCATGTAAACACATAATTTTGCATGTGTGCCATATTGTACTAATCTAAATAAATTAATTCCTTAATAGCTCTTACGTACAAATTGGTTGCACATTCTAATATTATGTTATGCATAGTAATAACAATAATAATAGTAAATAATAACAATTATATAAAAAATAAATTTAAGCTATAATACATAATAAAATACTAACTACAGATCTTAAACTTATGGCGTTGGCTATGCGTGAATTTATTCTACACAACATTGATTCAAGGAATATAAAAAAACAAAGCGTGCCCAGTTCCTCTTCAATTACAAAAAATACAAATTCTAATTCAAACACAAACACAAACACAAACTCTCACAATAGAGAGACTTCAAAACGAAAAAATAATCATGATCACACACATATTAAAGTTTCAAAGTTTCGCTCAACTAAATCAAATGCGAACGAAAACCATATAACAAACGAGAAAGCTTCAGCAAACGATGATCAAAGTTCTGAAGAGGATAACTCACAGGATACAGTTTCAAATGTACAATCAAATGAGACTTCGGTGGACCAAGAAGACTCGATGACAAATATTCAAGATGAATCTAGTCCCGATTCTAATAGAGTGACAAACACTCAATTGTCACCATTTATGCCTATTACAACTTCCCCTATAGCTGACCTAGGCCAAGCATGTCACAACTGTGGAACAACTGCAACTCCACTATGGAGAAGAGATCTTTCAGGTCACATAATATGTAATGCTTGTGGTTTATATTTAAAAGCAAGACATACATCAAGACCTGTCAGTTTGAAAAAAATTGCTCAAAATACTTCTCTTAGTCTTGTTGCTCACACTTCTTCTGGAACCTGTCCAGGAAATGGTCAGTGCAATGGCACCGGTGGTACAGCAGCTTGTTCTGGCTGTCCAGCTTTGAATAATCGGAAAAAAATAATAGATCCCCATGTTTCTTCTTCTCCTGCTCCTCCACTTTCTACGGTTCTTTCTGCTCCTGTATCAAGCTCCACTATTACTTCTAATTCTCGTTTTTCTCCTACTTCTACATCTCCTAATATACCTCCTAAGAACCTTGATTTTAACAAATCACCAAGTCATTCTGCAACTTCAACACATAATTCTACTCAAAACTCTCCAATTACACCATCATTTAAATTAGATACTAAAACTGATAATAGTCTAAAAACAATAAAAAATTCTATTACTAATAACTCTACGGGAAACTCTAATACAAGCAGCAACTCTAATATGAGTAATCCTATTGAACAAAATACCTCTGTATCAAATTTTCCAAATGATTATCAGCCCCAATCGCCAAATGATCAGTCTCCGCAAGACTCAGCCTTATCGGGTTCAGAAAATACACCCAATTTAAATCTTAATGATCAAAAAGGAAATTATTTAAAACCAAATTCTTCTTCCTCGTGGTCTTCACCTTCGCTTTTACCTTTGAATGCTGACTCGACACATGGCAGTCAAAATGAGAAGAATGACAAAAATCTACAAAACGACCAGACTCAATTGTCATCATCTTCTGATGACTTTATATTATCATGCCAAAACTGTAATACTACGGTAACCCCTTTATGGCGAAGGGACAGAGCTGGAAAACCAATATGTAATGCGTGTGGATTATATTTTAAACTACATGGAATACACAGGCCCGTAACTATGGCCAAATCTGTTATAAAAAGAAGAAAAAGAAATAATGACTTATTAACACCTCCTAATAATTTTACACCAATGTCTAATCAACTCCCTGCTCCTGCTTCTTTGCCAAATTCTCAAGCACAGTTTAATAATAATAATAATTTCCCTTATTTTCCTTTAACCCGCCAACTTCCCCAGTTAAACACTTATTCTCCTTCTTCTTTGCTATCTACATCTAATCATCCGGTTTCATTATCAGCTCCAATGAATCATTCTTTTTCTAACCCACTATCTAGTAGCATGCCCTCATCTACTGGTGCAAATATTTATGAATATCAACAGCCAGGTCCTTCAAATGTTAACGTTAATCGTATAATTTCAAATCCTTCCCAAATGTCTTATTATAATACTAATCTAGGCTCTTTTGCAACAGAAAATCCAATGACTCAGAATTTATCCTCTATGGTATCTAGTGGAAACAATTTTAATAATAAACCTTCTTCTTCTTCTTCATCTTCTGGTATAGATACCTCAAAATCTCTTCTATCTTTAAACTCGGTAGAAGCTGTTTCAAATTCTTCCCCGAATTTGCGCCCGTCTTCATTGTTCCCAGATTCTCAAATGTCATCTAGATTTGGTACATTACCGCATCCATATACATCTACGAGTCTCAGTAATATACGGTCTACATCTACTATGCCTCCCAATAAAACTTCTTTTATTTCAAAGCCTACTGCTAGTGACTATGAGCTTAATTATAATTTACAAATGAATAGTAATACAAATCGACCAGCACCAACATTACCATCCTTGAGTGCAACTTTAAATGGCGGTATTCTCAAAGATAGAAAAAAAAGATTGTTGGCTGTTGATTATTCTGGCTATCAACCACATCTTTACAAGCAATCAATCCAACCATTCTCTAATACAGATTCTTCTTCAAATAGCGCGCATGTTAATTCATCAATTGCTCCTTCCATTTCTCCTTCCCCAAATTATTTACCCTCTCTTCAGTCTTCGTCTAAATCATCTGGGTTAGGGTCAAATTCAAAAAATAAAAAGACTAAACCTCAATCCACAACAAATGAACCGGCTAAAAAGATAAATAAGAAGAGTAAGAAACAACCAACTAGTGTTAAATCTCATAAATCTGCTAATCTTGTATCAGATGATAAGAACCATTCATTAGTAGGCTCAGGAAAAGTTTCTTCTTCAACGGCTGCTTTATTTGCCCAGCAACCACGACTCGGAGCTTTAAGTTGTGCGGCTGAAAATAGTGAAAAATTGGATATCAATCCTGTATCAGGATCTAAAACTACACTAGAAAATAAAAACAGTCCAATAAAAGTGTCGAATCCAAATTCAAATTCTTCACATTATATTAAACAGTCATCAAATATTAAATCTAGCTCACTTGAAAATATGACTTCTCAATCATCAAGCTCTACTGAAAAGCTTGATTTGATTGAAAATACTGACGGCATGCAAGAAAATTCGGATGAAGAGCCAGAAGAAAGACATGGAAAAGAACATGAAGAAGAACAAAAAAGACAGGACGAACAAGAGGAAGAAAAAGAGCAAAGAGAAAGTAAAATAAATTCATTTTCAACAAATGATAAATTTGAAGCAGACGAACAAGCACTATCTAATGACCAAAGTACACATATTCCTGAGCCAGAGGAAGACCGAGAAGTTTCAAAAGATGAGACTTCTGAACAGCTTCAACCTGTAAGTCATTCAACAGATGATGAAAATGAGGACAAAAAGATAAGAGAAAAAATAAATACTCATTCCGATGCCAAAATTGAAAGCGAAAATGAAAATACAAATTCACGAACTATTGCATATTTAGAGAAAAGAAAAAATGTTTTGATAGAGGATATTAACAAAATGAAGGAGGAACTAACGAATACAACGCGCCTCTTAGATGAGTTAAAGTCTAAAGAGGAGTAACTGAGTATCATTTATTGTATTGAAAAAACAAAAAAAATAGAATGAAGAATTTACAGTTATGTTTATGTATTTATTACTAAAATGGTGTCCAAATGAAAAGTGGTGTTTTGTTTTTTATTGTTTTTGTTTATTTTTTTCATTTTTTTTTTTTTTTTTATAGAAGTAAACACATTTGATTCTATATTTAACTTGTATATATTTATTCATGTTTTATCTTTTGCTTGCAAATTTTTGTTATATGTATGTAGATTAATTATTTGATAGATGATTCGTTCTTTTTTTTTTTCTTGTTTGTTTGTTTTTCATTTTACTTTATAAGAACAGCTTTTCGTTATGCACATGCTTTTAATGTAATAGAAATACGGCACTAATATGGAAACCGAAAAGTTATTTTTTTGTATATATATTTACTTCCTGGGGGTTATATACTATACTAATATATTATATTATATGAAAAATAAATTACATGGTGTACAAGAATATTCTAAGTTAATCAGAAAATAAATATTTAAAATTACCATAATAAATAATTCCAGAAATAGGAAGCAATTGCTAATAAAATAAAAAAAATAAAATAATAAAAAAAACAATAAAAAAAAACTATGAAATAAAAGTGGCCTCTGAAAAAAGAATTCCTTCTTCTTCAAAAGATTTGTCTTGATTTTTCAAGTTTATAGTTGCTTTGTTTGCGTATTGAAAAATATAAGGCTTTGTACCTGCTACACCAGAAACGATTTTTTTAACAAACATGGGTATCTCACTCATGACATCTACTCTTTCGATTAAAGTAGGCAATTTTGCATCTAAGGTTGCTTTTACAGTTTCTTTAATAGGCGAGTCTTTGGAAACTTTTTCATTTATTGGAACACCAGACCATTCAAAAAGAATTCTTGAGGGTGCTGGCCATTGAGATTGTTCATCGATAAATGATTCAACATGTTTAGCAGAATTATTAACTGTAACAGAAAGGAGTTTATCATTTTGAGCTAAACCACCAATATTCACAGTTTGAGATCCATATGAACTTGGTGTAGTAAATTCCATCATTATAGCAGAGATTGTAGGACCTTGAAAATTAGCAAAGTTCCATCTAGCAGCAGCATGATGAGGTTTCATACCTTGAATAGCATGTACAAACATACATTCCCCTTCGATATCAATTTTATTTGAATGCCGCAGTTCATCAGAATTATTATTGTCGTTATTATTATTGTTATTGTTGTCTTTGTTATTATTGGTATTATCATTATTGTTTTTGTTATTATTGTCAGTATTATTATCATTGTTAGATTTTTTATCGTCGTTATTTTTAGTATCATTATCAATGTTGCCATCAGCATCCCCTAATGGCTTGGTAACTATAATAGAACCAGTGACTTTAGCTCTAGGCCAAAAAATATGTCTCATTGTGCCCCATGGATTAGCATGATCTGTTCCATATAACGTTGTACCATCTTTACCAACTTTAAAAGCAGGACATGATCTTTTTACAACAGCGTGAACCACAGTTGAAGGGTTAACATTACATTCTATTGTATATGTAGAATTATCTTCTGAAAGAGTAATACTTAACCCATCAGCTTTGCAAGACGCACCTAGGAAACCATCCGGACTAGTTTCTGTTTCATCTTTAGACTCATTTTTATCATTCGTAGATTTATGATCTGGCGATGTATCATCATTAATTTCAAAATTAGGTAAATTTGTAGATGTCCATATACAATCCTGAGGTCGAGATGGATGATAAACTCTACAAGTAAATTGCGCAGTTTTGTGTAAACCAGCTAAATTTGAATGTATAACTTGAACAACACAAATGTGTCCTGTTTTACATGTAAAATAAAAAACCTGAGTTTCAACATTTGTGAAAGGAGGGTCTCTCCATTTTAAATCATCCCTGGTAACTTCTCCAAAGTATGGATTTTCACCTTCAACAGCTTTTGTAATAGGATGCAACGCCTCAGGTCCATATTCAGGTTCTGCTGTTCCAGCTACAACTGAAAGTCTATTTGTTAATAAGATTAAAAACTAAAAAAAAAAATAAATAAATAAATTGAATTGAATTAAAATAAATTAAATAAATTAAAGAAATTAAATTAAAATTTCTTATAAAAGAATATCACTTACCCAGTTTGAACCCATCTAAGCATTTCGAAAATTTAATAATAAACGAAATAAAAATAATAAAAAAAAGGTCTAAAAGAACCAATTTTTTATTCTTATAATAAACTATTTTTTAATAAAATAATAAAATACTTATAATGAGTCTCAATTTTTAAAAAAGTTGAATTAAAATGTAAATTTTAAAATTTTTTTACTATTTTTCGCTATGTAGTTTATTTTTTTTTTATTCTTTTATAGTCTTGGAAGAAATTGTTGCTATGCCAAATGATAAAAAATTTTGTTATGGTAATATGAAAAATTACTGTGCACCGATTGTTTTTTATATAATTTAAAAAAAAAGAAAAAAAAAACAAGCGAAGTTTAAGCCAGTGATTGTGAATAGCGTCTTAATATTGGCAATGGTGAAGTGCACTCATTCGTCATAGATTTATTTTATGTTTTTGTAGTACGCGTAATTCAGAATATTTTATTGTCAACATTTATTTTCACATTTAATTCAGCATGTATTTTATTCAGCATATGTTTCAGTGATGTGGTACATACATATATAAAGTTGTCATTGATTGTGTTTCTAGTGTAACTAAATTGATAAGTTACGATTTAGAATTGAAAATCTATAAACGCTATATGTTTTTCCCATTTTCGTTTTTTTAATATGTATGATTGATGAGTTTTTATCGAGTTTCTAATATATACGTGATTTTATAAGTCGTGTGGATTTCCATCTTTATGTAGAATTTTAAAGATTCCGTTTAAATTTATGAATCCTCGTATATAAAATAGTATTTCTAAATTTTTCATAAAACATATAAATAATAGCTTTTTTGTTTACACTTCATTAAACATGTAGGTGTGCTTTTCTTTTGTAGATTTCTTTTAATTTGCAGCGTAATTGTTGTATTGTAATTTTTTTTTTTTTTTTTAAAAAAAAAAAAAAAAAACTTATTCTAATACTTTAACAATAAAAATGTTAAGTTTCACATTTTTGCATACTATAGTAGTTTCATTATATTTATATATTCTTTGTAAATGCATCAATATGTCACCAATAGATTAGAAAAACCTTTTGCGTTCTCTAACTGAATGTTATTATTTTAGTTAGTTGTAATCAAGAAAAATGATAATCTGACTACCTTTTTTCAATATACAACGTAATTAGAAGATATTAATAGTTAGAAAAAATTATAATAGACAATTATTATAAATATTAAATAATATGTAACTTAAAAATGTAAATATAAAAGTTTTTAGGTTATGGATTTTTAAATTTTTGCAGATGTGAAAACAAGTTCTTAATATGTAGTTTTAAATACTTTTCAATCTTGTTTAGAAGGTAAAACAATTTAATTACGTATTACATAAGATAAAAAAAATAGAAACAGTTTTTTTTAAAAAAATAAATAAAGTACCTAAAATGCAAAATCCAATTTTAACATACACTTTATCAAATAAACTTTTCAATAAATCTAGACTCGGTTCACTCTATTCTGATTTCAGTCAATTAGCTGAATCGAATCCAGAAGGATATGATGCAAACATCCATGCGTGGAAATCAGTTTTATTGAATATTAATGAATATTTTATAGAGAAAGACATTTCAAATCATCTAATTAATGACAGGCTTATTATTAATTTTAATAAATCTTTAATATCTAATTTTTATTTAGATCCATATGGTTTACCACTTTCTTTAAATACGGTTATTAATGATTGTGCTAAGAATAATGAATTGATCCCTTTTAATGAGTTTATTTTATCTAATTCTAATACTTATTTTAAGTCTTTTGTATCATGGTGTGCTAAGAAATCGTCTGGAATTTTTTTTCCTTTTTCTTCAAATTCAAATTCAGAGCAGTACATTATTACATCTCAATTGAAGGTATGAAAAAGAACATATATATATATATATATATATATATATATATATATATATATGTATGTATGTATGTTTGTATGTATATATGTATGTATATATGTATATATGTATATATGTATGTATGTATATATGTATATATGTATGTATGTATATATGTATGTATGTATATATGTATGTATGTATATATGTATGTATACGCATATGTCTAACATTACAGACAAAAGCTAACTATATAGAGAATTTCAAATGAATTTTTAGCTAAATTTCCAAATTTGATTAATGAAAACATTCAAAATAAAAATCTTCCAAATGTTTACACAATATCTCATTTAAAAATAATTATTAAAACGCCTTTAAGATTATCGGATGAAGACTTCCCATGTCTTTTATGGTATTTTGTAAACACGTTAAAAATTTGTTCAGTTTCTAATTCTGAAAACGGGTATGTTTCAGTTTGTGATGGTGATTCAGTAGTAAAACTTTCATTAAATTCTTCAAGTGCAGACAAAGGTATTAATAATATTAAGAATGACTTGAATATTAAAAAGAATGAAAAAATTAACACATCAAATGATAGCGTTACAGATATTGATATAATAAGGGCTAAATTAAAGTTTACAATTTATCAATATGAATTAGAAATGACTCAGTTACATGATTCTGCTGATTCTTATTTAAAAAAAATAAATTCACTATCTACACAATCAGCTACACTTAATAAAAAACTATCGCTACATTATCTAAGAAAACATAAAATACTTGTGGGAAAAATAGATAAAATTATAGACGAACAAAAAAAATTGGAAAGTATTCAGATAAAAATAGAAAATGCAATATCAAATAAAAACAATTTAGATATAATGCAAATGAGTGCTGATGCATTGAAGGAACTTAATAATTCTATGGATTTGGATAAAATAAATGATTTACACGACGAAATTAATGCTGAATGTATTCTTGTCGATGAAACTATGGACACTATTACAAATAATCCAATTTCTCAAAGTTCTTATGATGATGAGGAAATTGAAAATGAATTAAATGAGTTAATGAAACAATCTCATATTAGTGAGTCTCCCAAAATTGAAAACAAGAAAAAGAATCCAACTTTAGATGACTCATTAAAAAATTTACCCAAGGTACCTAGTGAGTTAGATAAGGATAAAAAGAGTGCAATTGAAAATGAGACCAATGAAATGGCTAAGGAAAAGAACAGCGTTGAAAAAGAAGAAAAAAACATGCTGATCGAAAGCTAATTAGGCAGTTAATTTCTATATAATATAATTATCACAATCATGTGATTGTTTTTTTTTTATGGCTGTTTAAAGGTATTATAATACACTATCTTTAACCGTCAGATAAAAATCTACTGGTTGCTTTTTGAATAATTTGTTCTATAAATTATTACGTATTAATATATATACACGGAGCATCGGTTATAATTTAAGGCTTACTTTTGTACGTTGATTTTGCAAGAGTTATTAAATCATTATACTCATTTTTATGTATTTCTAAATATTTTTTTGTATCAATTTCTTCATTTTTAATAGCTTTCTGTGAGTTTTTTTTATTCACCACCCATTCTCTTAAACTTGAAAGAAGTTGTTGCTTATTTAATCTTGAAATTGTATTATCTTCATTTGAATTATATATTATTATCCAATGTTGAAGTATTTCTTCAAGGAATGCCCTTTGTTCATTTTTATAACTTGATAATCCATATTCGACTGCCTTACGTATTAACGCATCAGTTTTATAAGATTTTAAGTCCAAATTTGGTAAATATTTTGCTTCTATTATATCGTTTGATTTAATTTTTTTATTTGGATTTCCATTTTCTGATAAACATTTATTCAAGTGACTTTCTTCAATTTCTCGTAATGTATATAATTCACCACAAACCGGACATTCTGAATAACATGTAGTATTTTGATTGAAAGTAAGACTTGATTGATTTCTTTTTGTACTCTTTGTGTTTTTATTGTTTTTATTATTGTTATTGTTATTAATACTTGTATTGCTATTGTTATTTATATCACTCGTATTATTGTTATTAATGTTTGTATTACTAGTACTATTTGTGTCATGAAAATTAGAAAATAAGTTTTCATCCTGTATAAACTTTTCCATAATGCTGAATTTTTTCACTGCTTCTGCAAGACTTCCCTCTCTGTGCATTGAAGATATTATTAGTCTTTTTAAACATATCGGACACTTTGAATCTGCAGGATTGTTGCAAAAATCCCGTATACATCGTGAACAAAAGGAATGTCCGCAATTTCCTACAATAGGAGCATTAAATAGCTGTTTACATATAGGACATTCTAGAGATTTTTTTAGATTATCTATACATTTTTCAAAGTATTTTATGTTTTCCATTGTGGGTTTGTATTTGTTTTTTTTGTTTTATATTTATTATTTATTTATTATTATTTATTTATTATTATTTATTTATTATTATTTATTTATTATTATTTATTTATTTATTATTTATTTATTTATTTATTTATTTTTTTTTTTTTTTTTTTTTTTTTTTTTTTTTTTTTTTTTTTTTTTTTTATTTT